>CAEGAF010151159.1:0-19336 GCA_903067075.1 Micropoecilia bifurca
ACCCTGAAACCCCCACAGACCCTGAAACCCCCACAGACCCTGAAACCCCCACAGACCCTGAAACCCCCACAGACCCTAGTCTTCGCCCTTCAGCCTCCACCCATCTGACTGCTGGTGTTTTTTGCTGCTTTCTGAACAGAGCACATCATCTCAAACACAAACAGAGCCATGAAAAACGAGCTGACCAGAACCAGAAGAACCAGAACCAGAACCAGAACCAGAAGCAGACCCAGAAGAACCAGAACCAGAACCAGAACCAGAAGCAGACCCAGAAGAACCAGAACCAGAACCAGAAGCAGAACCAGAAGCAGACCCAGAAGAACCAGAACCAGAACCAGAACCAGAACCAGAACCAGAAGCAGAACCAGAAGCAGACCCAGAAGAACCAGAAACAGAACCAGAACCAGAAGCAGAACCAGAAGAACCAGAACCAGAACCAGAAGCAGAACCAGAAGCAGACCCAGAAGAACCAGAAGCAGAACCAGAAACAGAACCAGAACCAGAACCAGAACCAGAAGACCTGACAGGTCTGGAAGGTTGGCACCACAACAACAAATCTTTAATGTAAATGTTTGCTAGGAGAGTCAGTGATTTATAAACTACTAAACATATTTTAAAGTTAATTCCCTGATGCTGTGATCCAGATGTTGTTCTGGACTCGGTGTGACTTTCTAAAACCATCGGCTGCATAAAACTCCTTCGCTCTGATGGTAATTCTGCATTTGCAATGTGAAGTACATGAAATGTACTCATTCAAACATTTATTTGAAGATTTTCTCTCTCTGGGTGTGTAACTAACAAAATGTTTTCCTTCATTTGAGCTCAACACAACATCTGTGTCAGTGATACAGATGTTGTGGTTTCTGGGAGGCTGATGGGAGAATCGAAGCCTCCAGAGGACAAAGGAAGCTGCAGCTCTGAGCCATCAGAGTTTCCCTGCTGCAGGGAGAAGTCAGTTCATAAAACACAAGAGACGGATGAAATCAGCAGAGAATGAAGGTTCTGCACTTCTGTCTAGTAAATCGGTTAATCTTTGCATCACTAGAGAAAAGATGGGAAACATTATCAGCAGATAAAAATAAACCAAGAGGTTCTAAATTCACCATAAAATGTTTCTGGGAAAACAAGACATAACTTAGTAGCTGAAATGTCTTAATTACATTTTTAAAAATCTTTTCCTCCATTTTTACTAATCAATGAAGAAAAAATATTGTTAAAAAAAAACTGGTTGATTTTCCTGTCTGGGGTTCAGCAGAACATTTTCATTTAACAGTTAGAAAGGTTTTGGGTCTGAAACCTTCCTCTATGTTCTAAAATAAGGTGTCAAACAGCTGCAGGTTGGTGCTGTTGGCTCTCCAGGCCTTAAAAACGTCTCGGAGGAAAATGTGATTTGGGTTTTAATGCGATCTGGGTGAGGAGGCCCAGCGAAGCCGTAAAACAGGCCATAACTCAGGCTGAAGGAGCTGGAGGCCCGGCTGCAGCTCCAGGTGTGCTGAGCCAGGCTGACATTTAATTCAGCTGCCGGATTACCAGGACAGCACAGTGTTAAAGTAAGACTTGGCTTTTACAGGACATCACTTCCCAGGACTTGACTTTTATTGCGCGGCTGTAAGCCGGGGGGTCCAACGGCTCAGCACCTCGGCCTCCCAGAACACCCTGCAAATTCACTGGGAGGTCGCCGGCGTCTTCGGTGACCTTTGCTGAGTCAACCCAGCTGCTGCCTGCATTACAGCGTCTCGCCTTCCTCAGATGGCGAGTAAATTACACCGTGTGGATCCGCGCGGCTCGTTGTGAACCCGTTTCCACGGCAACAGAGGCTGTCTGACGGGGTGAAGTGTAAATACGAAACACTGCGTCGATAAATGATCATAAAGGAGGTTTCTGTGCATTGATCAAAGATCAGTATTCATGAGGCGAGACACAGCTGGGAGCACACTGCCATCTAGTGCTGGAAGGTGGAACAGAAGGGGACAAATATGAACCTGGTGCAGGAAGCAAACACTCGACATGCCTCTTTAACTGGAGGACAAGCAGCTTCAAAGAGTTGAAGGGTTAACAGGAATGAATTAGAATCCAAACAGCAGATATGAAACGTCTAAAGTCTCTGATTTCTCATCACGGAGCTTTAACCAAACAATTAGCATCTGGACCCGGAGCTGCTGCCCCTTTTTGATCCACAGGGGAGGAGAAGCTCCAATCTTCAGTCTGTCACCTGGTGGCGCTGAATGAGTGTGTAGACACACACACACACACACACACACCGCACACACACACACTCACTGCACACAGACGACAGACAGAGAGGGAATGAAAACTGGTCAGATAAAAATGAAATTCTTCTGTTTATGTCAGAATTTTATTCAAAACAGGTTTTAGAAAAGCTAATCTTTAAAAACCTTCAGCCTCAGTGTGAGATAAATGACAGCAGCTGAGGAACAGACACACCTTTCCGTAGTCGTAGTCAAGATTATTAGAAAAGTTTATTTTAGTAACTCAGTTCACTATGTTAAATATATTAGTCACTCACTGATGTTTCAAGCCATTAGTTCCTAATTATGAGGATATTCTTACAGGAAAAAAAGAGGTTACTGTAGGTGAAGTAAAGTATCTGCTGTGAGAGACAGAGAAACGTATTTATGGACATCCCTTCTCTAAAAAACTCAAGGAAGAACAAAATGACTCAACTGGAGATACATTAAAGTTAATGTGACCTCAGGCGTCACAAAGCTCAGGACAAACACTTAGAGCTGAGAGCCGAGGAAGGTGAGTCATCACAAGTTGGATGAGGGAGAAAAGAGATAAACTAAGGTAACAAAAACACCTTTTCACCAACATGAAGGTTAAAGATTTCTGGAAAAAGTTTAAAACCTGCAGGAGACACAGTGTAAAGAGGTGACAAAGTTTATTCTGCTACAAACACAGAGAGATCAAACTAAAATCTTCAGCTTTGTTTCCACTGAGACTCGATGCAGATTTAATGATGCCTCATTTCACCACCTCATATTGAATTCAGGAGAACTTTATTGGGAACCAAATGTGTCACTGAAATGTGCAATGAGCATAACATTAAATATGCTATCAATGTGTAATTACTTCCATAAATATTGTTTTATAGTTTCTTGCTGCTGGTCATTATGAATTAATGCAGGTTATACTCCTACTGATAAACCCAAAATGTGCTGCAAGATTTAGATTAGCATTTTAGTTTGACTAACAAGTTTATTCAAACTGTGAAATAGATGCTGAAAAACGTCTTTAGATTTTAGAAAAAAATAATCTTGACTTACAGTATATTTCATACAAACAAGCATGTCTAAAATTTATTGTATCCACTGCAAATTTTGGGTAACTGGGAAAACTAAATGTCCTAAATGATTCCTGTCATATTTATGTTAGTAAAAACCAAAACGTAGAGACAAGTGGTGGCAAAAAGAATTATTCATAAGAAGGAAATACTCAGGAGAAATGGTGAACCCAACAGAGGCAGCAAGCAGTGATGGAAGTTTAATAAAAATGATAAACACTTGAAATAATGCAGGGAACCAGAGCAAACAAAAAACTCCAGAACCAGGAAGCAAAAATCCAGCAGGATGAAATGTGAAAATAACAGGAGGAAACATGACAGCAGCAAAATACTTTTATAATTTTTTGTCTCTAATGAAACCATTGAACATCATAATTTTACCTTCTGGGAGATGTTTGTGGCATTTCAAATTAGGAAACATCTTAAGTTGAAGCAAAAGGAATAGTTTTGGGCTTCAGGACTGATGTGAGAGAGGAGGATGCTGGGAGAGGAGCTGGAGATGGGAAACCCGTTAGGAAGCTCCGTGAAGGAAAAACTCCAGAAAACATGGAAAAGATGTAGATCCATTATTGTTCTTCATGTTTTAGCTCTTCTCAAACAAAGTAGTTTCACATCATCCAGATTGAGTGGAGGATGTGAGGAAAACCAAACGTAGAAGTGAATGTATACATACGGCTTCTTAGTGTTTCAGAAATGCCACAATCTCCCTGAAAACCACCAGCAGGTGCTAAATAATCTGAGCAGAAGTTTAACAAGCAGCACCGAAATGTGACCCAACGCTGAAGTACGTATGGAACTATTATTTATGTACCTTGCAGCCCCAGCAGCTAATGAGAGCACAGCTGGGAGACGTTAATTATCTTCCAGAGCCAACTTTGGAAGTTGAGTCACCTTGTGATGAAGTTAATTTTATGAAAAATAGGTGGTAGTTTTATCCTTTGGACGATTTGTTCTCCGGTGCCAAATAAATCAAAAACACTGTAAAATAACTAATTTAAAGCTTTAAGTTCAAATCCACATTTTTTAAACTGCAATATTTTTGGTAATATTCTTCACTCTACTCTTTTATAAGTGTTCAAATGTGATCATTATGCCATCTAACAGAGATCTGACACTGGCATAAAGGTAAAATAATACCTAGAATGCATTTAGTTACCAAAACAGTAAAAGATATTTAGCAGCTTTTGACCTTTGACTCCATTGTGTGATGTATGAAAGCTGCGTTTCACTACATCATTTCCATGTTGACCTTAGGAACAAATGTCTGCTGTTTTCTTGACCTGTGTCCAGTGTCGCCTCAGAGCTGATGTCCTTCGTGTCGCTCGGCAGCAGCTGGACTCAGCGAACATTTCAGTTGGTCCCTGTTGAGACAACCATGATGAAGCCCACCGGCTCCAGGAGCCTCCAGTGGAGGGACGGACCGCGGGGGACGACACACTGCCTGGGAAATCCTGTTAGATACATAAGAACTGAGTTCAGACCAGATGTGCTGCCTGTGGGCGGCTGAGGCTCTGAGGATGGAAACACCTGAGGCGGAGCTACATCTCCCCCTGTGGAGGCTAAATGATACTGCTCATCAAAATCTCCACCTGGGATAACATAACACACACACACACACACACACGCACACACGCACACACACACACACACCTACACACACACACGCACACGCGCACACACACACACACACACACGCACACGCACACACACACTGAGCTCAAAGACATGTATGAATCTGCAATCTGTGTAAAAGGATGAACAGATCTGTGAATCTGTCCGTCCTGATTATCTGATTAAACTGAAATTTCTATGATGACAACTGGAGCAATGAAAGGCAGCAGCTGAATGAAGTGAGGAGGTTTGAACTGAAGGTGCTGTTTCACAGGCAAAGCTTCAAAGCAGTGGTCCCCAAACAACGGCCCGCGGGCCGGAGGTTGGGGGCCCCAGCTTTAAAAGCTTTAAAAAAATAAAAATAAATAAAAAAAACTACAAAAATAAATATGACAAACAGAAATCTGAATGTATTGAAGCTGTGGAGTCTGTGAGCATAAAGAAAAATCTGGATGAGCTGAAGTTAGCGACATCACTTTTCATGTAATGTGTAATAATTAGTTTATTCTGATTATTAGTCAGTTAAAATGTTCAAATATGTCAAATTCATCCTCAAAGAAAAATATTTAATACTGAAATATATTATTAAATGCAATGATTCTTTTCTATGTTGATATTTTAACATAAAGATATCAAACCTTTATGATAAAAAGGCAGGAAGGTCCTGAGACTGAACTTCAGCATGGACACAAAACTCATAATCTCTTTCTCAAGTTTATTCGCTGTCACATGCTGTTTTTATTTTAATTATGTAAAGCACTTTGAAATGCCTTGCTGCTGAAATGTGCTATACAAATACAATTTGATTGACTGATTGATAAAACTGAACATTTTTACTAGGATGTTAATGTTATGGACTAATACAAAGTTTTGGGGTTCTGTGTTTATAGAGACTTTTGTCCCAAACTCAATCAATACCTATGTTTGAACTTGCAGCAGATTCTATTTAATACAGACTTTGACTATGCCATTCTGCCAGCTGAACATTCTTTGATCTGGCTGTATGTTCAGGGTTGTTATTCTGCCAGAAGGTGAAACTCAGACAGGTTTTATTCTAAGTCTGTCTTGAATACAACAACACTTCTGTATTTGAAAAACATGTTGAAACTATCACTAATTCATCTTTCACGTTTTGCACTTCATAGTAAAACTAGCAACAGATTTCAGGTCCCACAACAAAAAAGCATTCAAAACGTTTTAAAGTGACGTTCCTCTAAAAGATGAAGATGTGAAGGATCAGGACTCCGTGGTAACCAACGTCACAGAGGCGTTTCGCTGAGAGCAGCTGTATCAGCATCAGGCTGTATTAGTACTCAGAGTTTGTAAGCCCAGCATGTAGGACAGAAGAGAACAGATGTAAAGAGCTGGAACAAAGCAGACGAGTGGAACATGAATATGCTAATTCATGCATGATGTTGACAGTGACATTTGGTCGCTGTTTCAGCAGCCTTTTGTTCTGGTCGCCTGCCTGGGAGTTCTGGTCCCATCTGCTGGTGTCCTGGTTTTATCGTCAGGTTCAAGAGATTTTTCATGATGAGTTTCCTCCTGCATCAACCTCCAGTCTGTCTCCCCCTGATTCTCTTCACTGCTTGTGTTGCTGCCACCACCTAAACTGAGCCGGTCGAATCTGACCTCATCAGTGAGTCTGTTGATAATCTATAATCTTAACCAATTCACTCATTGTCACTTGGGTTTGATCAGAGTTCAGACACTGTTAACCAAATAAAGTTAAAAACAACAATTAATGGAAAAATATGGACACAATATGTCCTAAAAATAAAGCCCACAACTTTGGAGATCTACTAAATTCACCAACATACATAACTGCATGGAGAAACCAACAGATAAGCAACAGCAGAAAAATCCTGCTTTCTGTACAGCAGCATCACATGCTATGGAATCAAAAGATGCAAAAAATAAAAATAAATAATAATGAAAAAATGACTCACCAATTTTAAATGCTAATTCCAGATGACATTTTAAGTCTCTGATAGAATCAGATAACAAATCTGTGAAGCTTCTTACAATTTTACCTGAAACTCAGAACATCACCAGCTCAGCACCAAAAAAGTGTTTCTATAAAATGTAGAGCCGAGGCCTAAGTGAGGGGAAAGTTTCATAAAAATATGCCCAAAATTACATTCAAACTATCTTCAATTTATTCATTTTTTTCAAAGAAATGTGTTTCTTATAAGATGGTGGAAATCTGGAAATGCCTTCCAAACGGCCTGCAGGTAAAGTTCTGGTCAAACTGGGACTGTCAAGGTGACGGCGGCTCTCAGCATCACTACTCAGGGGCGGAAGGTGAAACTAGCCAACGTTTCGGAGCGACTATCACTGACCATCACTGACCATTACTGACCATCACTGACCATTACTGACCATCACTGACCATTACTGGCCATCACTGACCATCACTGACCTTCACTGACTATCCCTGACCATCACTGATCATCACTGACCATAACTGACCACCACTGACCATAACTGACCATAACTGACCATCACTGACCATCACTGACCATCACTGACCACCACTGACCATAACTGACCATCACTGACCATCACTGACCATCACTGACCGTCACTGACAGTCACTGACTTCTGTCTCAGATGCTTTCAGCTCTTCTGTCAGCAGGAATGGAACAACATTCCAGTTCATTTCTGACAGAAGCCTGGAAACAATCATAGGAAAATGATGAACATCTGAGACGCTTCAAGGAAGAAACTGGATGATGACAGCAGGATTTATGCTGCATTTTATGAAAAGATAACATCAGAAATGACACCATAGAAGGTCTGAAAGGATTCAGCAGCAGTTTGTGTTTGGCATCAAGCAGCAGCTCGGATGTCAGCAGGATGGTCCCTAATGACCACGAATCAGGGGCCATTTCAGCCCAAAAAACACCAGAGTCTGGACCTCAGAGTCTGGACCTCAGAGTCTGGACCTCAGAGTCTGGACCTCAGAGTCTGGACCTCAGAGGCTGAATTTGAATGAAACGCTGCCTGTCGCTGGGAGAGTCAGCTTTGTTTGGACCATCAGGCGCCTCCACATGGATTCACCAGAACCATCTGAAAAATGAGAGACACTGAGGTCATGAAGAAATCAGCTGCAGTCTTTTAATCTGAAAGGCTTGTGGTCATCCACAGATCCGTCCACAGATCCGTGTAAAGTGGACGCTCTCTGTCCGCCGTTCAGAAGCTGAACTTCATTTCATGTCTGTGTTTTTGACACGTAGTTTCAACAACACACAGATGCTCAGTTATGTAAATCAGCCGTTGCTACAGAAGCCCAGCTCCCTCTTTCATGAATTCTCCTCCAAGCCAAATTTTATTGTCAGCTTCTATTTGTGCCCAGACCAGACGACTCAGACGCCGTCTGCAGTCAAACACAGGATTAAGGAGACATCAGCAGAATGCATAACGCCTCAGCTGCATTTCCATATCAAACACCTGATCAGCTCTTTACACACAAAAAGGTGAATATCTGGAATATTTCATGATCAGATGGTGAAAGTAGAGTTTTTACTTAGTATTTGTGTTTCTGAGTGGTTTTCTATAAATCTCATCTGTAAGAGCAAATGTGGAGCTGATGTTTGAGAGAAGAGAGCAGGGAGATGTGTGTCCATCCTGACTGAGCGTCATAACAAGGTTAGAATCAGGAACGTCCCTCTGCAGAAACAGCCACTGGTTAATCAAACAGCCACTGGTTAATCAAACAGCCACTGGTTAATCAAACAGCCACTGGTTAATCAAACAGCCACTGGTTAATCAAATCAAGTTATGGTACATTTACGTTGGAGAGAAGATGGACTCAGAGCTCAGGAAAGTTAACCCTGACCTGGTCCTACTCAGATCAGTCTGTGTTTGAAGAAGCATAAACTGACCAGAATAGAATAGAATAGAATAGAATAGAATAGAATAGAATAGAATAGAATAGAATAGAATAGAATCTGTCCTTTTTGTCCCACAAAAGCTAGATTCAGGATTTCTGTGGCCATTTAATAGGTCAGTTAACTTGCTAAATATTTAGATCCAAACTAGTATTTATTTAGCAAGAAACATATTCACTTCACCACGTAAATATTTTGTGACAAACTAAGTATTTAGTTCAGAAGCCAAACATTTAATGTAAAGCTAAACATTTGGCTCACTAAATAGATATTTTATATATTAATAAATATTTTATATATTTAGTTAGTGAGCAGGAGATTGTAGATCTGCCATAAAACTCTAACTGGAGCATCTCTAAATGTAACTTTTTAAAGTTATTTGGATGCAGTTTTTAACCCTAATCTTTTCAAAATGAGGCAACATTTCTGCATCCTTCCATCTCCACCAACAGTAGTGACAGTTTCATTCACTCAGAGCCTGAGGAACCCCAGCCTGGCCCTGGGTCTGAACTCCTGCTAAGCTTTTCTCCCTCCACCTCCTCCAGCCTCACAGCAGCAACAGGCCGCTGCCTCTCTGGACGCCCATCATGGTTTTCTGCTGACTCACTCACTTGTCATTGTTATTCTGATCTTATTCTAAACCTTGTTTTGTACACTAGCTCTTCCACTCTGCAGCTTCAGCCGTTCTCTACAGTCAGTGTCATTAGCATGACTGCTGCTCAGAGTGCAGCTATTCTAGGAGCTGCATAAATAAGAGTAAAAGAACCGGTTATAATTACCCCCATCCTTTATGCACTATCACTCATTTCAGCATCATTATACTGGGCTCTGGGTCTTGTTAAGGTTACATCCCAGCTGAAATTAGCATCTTCATCTTTAATGACTCCCTCTCAGTTGCTCTTCCCTAATTTCAGCAGCATCTCCTCATCTTAACAAACTGGTTTAAAACACTCAGCAGAGCAGCGGAGGGTCGGGGTGGAGAGGAACAACCAGCTTATTAACTCCAGCCATATAACAGCTTAGAGTCTCCGGAAAAAGTTGGAAAAAAATGCAAATGTTTACAAACTCTAAAGAAGAAATATTCAAAAAGTAACCAGAAGCTGCTGTTTGGCATTTCCTACCAACATTAACTGAACTCTGTAATGGATGAATTTTTCTTTTATGTTTCTCCTTTTAGCTGGATGTAACTTTGTGTTCCAGATCTGGAACCTTTGGTCCATGTGGTTCTTTCACATCTTGACACCTGAGGTTTCTTCATTAAGATCAGGCCAGAATCCTCCTATTTCTGACGTTTCTGTACTGTTTCTACAACAGTTTTGATAAAGACTCCATTCATACAGACTCTCAAAAAGTGAGGGATATTTGGCCTTCAGGATATTTACGGAAAACCCAAAAAGTTTATGGCAGTAGGGAATTTATTCAGAACCACTTGATGTTGTTGGCTTTTTGCATTAACTTCAGTTCATTATTAAATTAACTTAAAATGTTTCTATCTAAGGAAACACAGCAGAACATCAAGTCTTTGACTTGCAGCGTTTCTCCTCCTGACCAGCAGGGGGCGACAAGCTCTTGCGTAATCTCTCATACTGAGCATTTATGTAGCGACAGTGGAGAGAAAAAACTCCTCTATAACAGGAAGAAACCTCCAGCAGAACCGGAACCAGAACCAGAACCAGAACCAGAACCAGAACCAGAACCAGAACCAGAACCAGAACCAGAACCAGAACCAGAACCTGGCTCAGTACCAGCAGCGGTTTGTCACGACGTTTGAGCAGAGACAGGAAGAAACAGAAGAACTGATCCAGCAGGACTTTCTATGTTAATACAAAGTAAACAGTTAACAGCAGAAGGAAAACAGCTGAAGGAACCTCAGCCAATCAGAACGCAGAACCAGATGAAGCTTCTATAGATGGAAAAATAACAGAGAAAACAAAGTTCACAGTTTAAATGACAGCAAATAATGCAATTATAGAATATATAAAAATGAGAGACAGTGTTGCAGTCTGGACAGGGAGTCATCAGTGGCTGATGCATAGCGGTCTCCTTGACGACCACCATGATGTTTCAGAGGTGGGTCAAACTGAGGCGCCTCTGATCTCCACTGTCCCAGGAGTTGAGTTTCATCCTGGGTTCTGTCCACTGATGTGGGATGTGGAGGAAGAAGGACGTCCTCTTGTCCACTTCAGAGTCTCTGATGCAAACTGCTGCTGATGATCAGTTATCAGCATTATAAGCTCAGTGGGACCTGAGACACTATAAGCTCAGTGGGACCTGAGACACTATAAGCTCAGTGGGACCTGAGACACTATAAGCTCAGTGGGACCTGAGTGGGAACCATCTTGGTTTCATTACTTTAACACGTGAGCAGCGAGGTGAGGATACTGTTTAGTAACCAATTCTGACTGAACCTGAAGGTTAATTGGTCCATTTATTGGTCTATTCATTCTAATTGAAAGGATCTAAATGACAAGTCTGCCACCTGGCGATATAAACTGGCACTGCAATGTATGCTAATAGTTTGGTAAGTTTAGAATTTTTAAAATATGATGAAAAGTGATAAAAACAAAACAGTTTCTGATGCGCACTAGTTATTAAAGTGAAAAACAGCTGCATTAGAACATGAAGTCCATGATTCACTCTGACCGGAACAACATTAAAACTTTTAGAACTTAGACAGAAAATCACAAAAGAAAATCCCCCCAAAAAACACAGGAACAGTTAACAGACTTCTTTCCATTTAATAAATATGATTGTAAATGCATTAAACAATTACACACAGCACAGTTGAGGTCAAACAGAAACACTTGGACATCTTACCGTCTGTTCTCATACAAAAGCTGTACAGTAATAAAACTTTATTTTTGGATTATTATTCATATTTCTCTACAAAAATAATAATCTTGCTAATTCTGCAAGGAGGAGATGGTGATGGTTCAGTGTAAAGCTCCGTGATGCTGACACATCCCAGCTCAGCTGAGCAGGAAGCAGGTTGGCCTTCAGGCGTCTCCAAGCAGAGAGACGTCTGACGTCTTCGCTTCGCTTCTGGTTTGGATTCAGACTGACATGATGGTTCAGTTTAAAACAACGACTAGCCAAACGGATCTGAAGACTGTTTACAAAGGCTGGTCATAAAATAGCCTGAACTGCAGGGAAGTAAAATGTTATTTTGTTCTGATTTTCTTTTTCCACCAAAAAATGAACAAAACAAAAAACACACCGGAATTAATTACTTGAACACAAGACATTGGGAAAAAAAACTACAGACCTGGTTCTGGAACCTCAGATAAAAAACAAAGCAAGGAAGTAAAAGGAGCCTAAAAGTAAAGTATGAAAGGTGACATCAGTGTTAAATGTTTCATTGGCATCAGAGAGTTTGTTTTACAGGGTCACATTTTTACAGCTTCTACTGATTCATTATTTTCACAATGACTCATAAATGCCTCGTTTCCACTGAGCGCTGCGGCCCGGGTCACTTGGAGCTTGTTCCATCCTAGCAACCCAAACCAGCCAACTGGTCCAGCTCCAGCTGTGGGTCCAGAGAACAACGGTGGAGGCAGAGTCCATGGATCATGAGACAGAAAAACATCAAACAGTGGAAAAAAACAGGAGGGATAATTTAAATATTATTAGAATGATTTGATAATTTAGAGATTTAAGTGGGAGTTAACTGGGAATGTTTTAAATAGAAAATATTTATCATCAGATCTGTATCAACAGGTAAAAGCCTCAGAAAAAAACAAACTGCAGGAAAAATTGGCTACAAGCATTAAATCCAACTTTTTTTGTTTAAATTTATATTCAAACTAAAAAACATGTAATTCATCAAAATTGATCAGACCAAGACTGAGTTTAAATATTAAGAATACATTTGAACAACATGTGTGAGCAAAAAGCTAATTTTAAACATAGATAATTGTGAATAAGAACAATATCTGGTCAATCTGACACAACCTGACACAGATCCATATTGGTCCAGTGTTTGAAGAGTAGAAGCTCTTCCATCAGTTTTAATCTTATTACCACAGCAGTAGATCACAAACCAAACCCCAACCTCAAGTAATGAACTTGTTTTTCTACATTAAAATAAAAATCTATTTTCCATATTTTCCATACTTCATATTTATGACAACAAGGCCTGTGGATACAACCAAACTCATGTCATCTCAGTTTTACATAACTCTCCCAGGTTAGAACCTAGATTATCCAAAGTCAGACCAACTTCCTGTTCTCCCAACAGATGTTTCGCTCATTTCCTGAACGTCTGGGCCAATCGTCTCCAAGGGAACCAAAGGATCCTCTTTAAAGCTGCAGTAGCAGCTGAAACTGTTACTGTCACTGTTCATCTGCAGCACTTTGCAAACTTCATGTCAACATGTCGGTGTTACAAACACAGACGTCTTATTGAGACTTTATGAAACAGACCAACACAAAGTAATGCTGGGCTAATGAATGCAAACTTCTTCAAATAAAATTCTGACAAGCATGAAGCAACTGACTCCCTTCAGACCTAATTATAGTGATCCAGTGTCAACTGGACCGGGCACTGAGGGCTTTTATTAGATAACTCTGGAGTATCTGCAGGGATCAGCGCTCAGGTGGGAGAATCTGAACGCTCCACTAATCAGACTTCAATGGAACAGGAGCAAAAGGGGCCAGAAAACGTTCTGCTGTCAGTTCACCACAGCCATGATGGAGACATGGTGAACATGGAAGGAGGGGATGTGCAAAACTTTCTGGTCAACACGCAAAAGGAACATCAGCATGAATATCCCCACCTGGAAACACGGAGGTGGCAGCATCATACTCTGGGGAGATAAACCAGGAAAATACAGGAAGTATCACTTTGGAGAAAGACTTCAGACTGGAGAGGAGATTCTTCCAGCAGGTCTCTGACCCCAAACATGCAGCCAAAGGCAAGGGATATTTAGGTGCTAGAAAGGCCTAGTCAAAGCTCAGTGCTTTAAATAGATGTACTCAGAAGCTTTTCATCCAATCTGATGGAGATTTAAACTAATTTGCAAAGAGGAATCTGCCAGAAAGCGTGAACTGTGAAGCTGTTTCATTCCAAAGTCCACAAACTTTCACTTTGTGTTGATCCGTCACATAGAGCTGGAATAAAATACCGACTGTTATGTTTGTAATGTGACAAAATAAGGACATTTCCAGGGATCTGAATACTTTTCCAAGGTGTGGCACATGGAAAAGCTTTGTTTGGGCCTAACATTGGTTAAAACTGTTTTAACCGGGTCCGGCTGCGTTGCCTCAGAAGCTGTGAAAGCATCAACCAGGTGTTTCCATGTGTCTGGTCCATGTGTCGGGTCCAAGCCGACCGCGGCGCCTGCAGCTGCAGCTGCTCCAGTCCTGCTGCTGCGCTCCTGCAGCAGGTCCCAATGAGCCGGGATGGACACGGCCGCCTCGCTGCAGCAGGTCACATTAACCCAGATGTGTCACCACCTTGAGCTCGACGGGCCACATTAAGTACTCAAGCAGTCGCCCTCCTGAAGCTCCTAATGCTGCGCCTTGCTTCCATCTGTCTCTGTGTTTTCCTTTGACTTCTCCTGTAAAGCAGCTGGACCTCAGTCCAGGTCCCACTTTTCTACGCGGGTCTCGATAAGCTCCACTTGGCCTCCTGGGGTCATTCCAGGACCACCGGCGCCAGCGACGCCATCCACACACACAGCCTTATCTTTCCTCCTGAAAGCTCTGCTGAAGGCTGGGGGTCGGCTGTGGGAAGCAGGTTCTGAAGCTCGGAGTGTTTTACAAACTGGCAGGTGTCTCAACATGAGCAGAGGCAACAAACATGAAGGCTGAAATTAATCCTGAAAACTCAAGTTGTTGTAAAAACCAAAATAAAAGCAGAATATTTCAGTAGAAAACCTGCTTTGTGCCATAAATCAGCTTCTTGAGGACAGTAGATCAAAAGCTTTGAAATAGCTGAGTCATATTTTATAACAGTGTTTCTTTTTAGTACATTTGTTATTAAAATACACAAAGTTCTAACATAGACATTCATGATTTACAAAATAAATGTGTCACTCACTTCCATATCGTACTTCATGAAAGTATTTTTATATGAATAAATAATACACCGTCTGCTGTTTGCATCAGAAAGCAGCAAACCGATCCAGGATGTGAGAAAATCCAAAACTTTCATGCTGCTGATCCTCCGACTCAGAAAAAAACTCAGGTCTGAACATGTTTCTTCTGAAACATGAAGGAGAAACGAGAAGAAAATAAAACCTGTACAGTTTCTTCTGCTTTCAGCAGAGCACAGTTTGTCATCCGGCTCCAACATGCACAGGTGTAAAGCTCCAAACCATCGAGATCCAAACGCAAAATCAAAACAAAATAAGATCAAATCCATGATGGAGGCTGGAGGGATCAGTCCAGAGTTCAGACGATGTATGTGGGGATTTCTGTGGAGAATTTCACATGTACATGAGGTTTCATACATCCTGAGGGGAAAGCAGAGCAGACAGAACACAGATTAACACAAACCAACGTAAAAATACCTCTAAACAAACGTTTCAGCTATAAAATGGTTTTTGTGGTCAGGGGTAATGTTCTAGTTTTAAATGTGTCGTCATGATCTGTCATAAAAACATCTAAGTTAAAAGAAATGCGTCCTTGAAAACTTCCAACTTCGTTGAAAAAAAATCGATAATCAGATTTATTTACCATGAAGTTACTGGAGTAAATGAACTTTTCAGTAATATTCCAGTAATAATCATAGTCTTGTATAACCGGTCTCTCTGCATGGAGTGTCCATGTTCTCCCTGTACATGCTGGGTTTTCTCCAGGTTCTCCGGTTTCCTCCCACAGTCCAAAAACATGACTGTCAAGTTAATTAGCCTCTCCAAATTGTCCCTCGGTGTGAGTGTGTGTGTGTGTGGATGGTTGTTTGTCTCTGTGTCTCTGTGTTGCCCTGCGACAGACTGACCACCTGTCCAGGTGACCCAGCCTCTCGCCTGGAACATTAGCTGGAGAGGAACCAGCACCTCCTGACCCACTGAGGGACGAGGGTGTACAGAAAATGGATGGATGGATTTCTAAGAGGTTCAATACTAGTTGAAAAGCTGTTGCCACACTTCAGGTATGTTTAAGGTAATTCCTCCAACATGTTGCTTCCTTGTGTGACATCATGAAATAAATTCAACAGAATCGGTGTGAAATATGTGAGTTAAACCCAGATTGAACTCAAAAGGCCTAAAACTGAGAGTGTCGTTGTCCACATCCTGTATCAACAAGGTCTGAAAGGCCATTCAGAGAAGAAGAAAATGTTAAGACAACATCAAAACCACATCACAGTTTGGTCATTCACTCTGGGACAAACGCTGCCGTTTGGACTCCATCTCCAGGTTTGATGAAGCTGAAGTGGGACAATGACTGTTGTTACAACTGGAGGGAAACAGAAGAAGGTTTTCTTCTGTGGACGTCACAAATCTTCAGAAGAACTTAACTGAATCCGTTTGGGCTAAAATAGAGTGAAGAGAGATTTTTGTTCTTACTTTGATCACTCTGCAGAATGATCTAAAAATGCAAACTAATGGAAGTAAAACTGAAAATAAAACAAGTGACATTTTGAGTCGACCAGAAATCTCAGAGATACAATCAACTCTTCACAGGAAGAACTGATGGATGATGAATCAGAACAAACTCAGACAGATGAGGCATGAAATGAGGCATATTATGCCTCATTTTATTGAAACATTAAACATTAAAGTTCTGCAGTTACTCTGGACACAAACGAAACGCTGGACCTTTTCTGAACAGCACAGGAGGACAGACGTTTCCAGAACTGAGCGGCTGATGGTGGAGCAGCTCTGTGACATTAGCGCCGATTGATCTTCTTCTAAACTTTTATCATTTTCTGCTTCATTGAATGTTTGGATAATTTCTCCCTCTGGATTTAGATGCTGTGCAGCAGGAAGGATGTTTGCTCCTTTTATGGTCAGACAGTTGATATGATG
Organism: Micropoecilia bifurca; assembly: GCA_903067075.1. Classification (NCBI taxonomy): domain Eukaryota; kingdom Metazoa; phylum Chordata; class Actinopteri; order Cyprinodontiformes; family Poeciliidae; genus Micropoecilia; species Micropoecilia bifurca. Next base: position 16,779 of record CAEGAF010151159.1, read on the forward strand.
GATAATCAATTTTTGTTTGTTTTTCATATCTAGGAGCAGCTGATTAGCATCTCACAATATGATCTGCTGCCTGAACATCGGCTGTTAGCATTTTATGACAGACTATCATGCAGCAAAGCTCTTCAGTCAGAGGCCTCTTCTGATAGTTTGAAGACTGACTGCTACTGGAGATCCTTCCTGCCTACAGCATCACCGTCCATAATGATTCTCTGGAAATAATTGAGTGATCTGAATGATTTCAATGTTTAATTTCCCATTGGGATAAATAAAATATTTTGAACTGAATTGAATGTGGTTTTATAAATCATAAGTATGGAATAACGGGAAGGCAGAAAAACAGAAAAAGGTGTGACTCAAATGCTGTAATGAAAGCAAATAATCCATTGATTAACGAGAAATAAAACAAAATGAAATATTTAATACGTTAAAATGTAGTTAAAAAATAAAAGTCAGAAAAAGACAAAGTTGATTAAATGTAAATCCAAGAAACCAAAGTTGACATTAATATAATCAAACACATAAATGAATAACATAAATAAAAAAATAAATAATGACATAATCAATAAACACTTAGTGTTTTCAAACTTAATTTTGTGATTTTACAGAAAGTGTTTAATAAGAAGTGTTGGCACTCATATGGTTCCGTATTATGTGAGGCTGTGAGTCTGAGGACAGGACAGTGTGTTGACCGTACCACTAACAGCCTCTGATCTGTTTATGTCTAGTTCTCCTGCAGTCTGGACCATTTCACTGAGAAACAACAGAAAGCACAGGATGAGCGACGGGACGGGGATGAGATAGGAGGCTCGGATAGGTCAAAGGTCACTCACCGATGGGCCGCGAGTTCAACTCGGTGTCCAGAATCTCCAGAGAAGGCACGGCGTCCTGCGGTGAGCTGGGCGTGGCCTCTGAGGGATTGGCTGGACTCATCACTTCTGGTTCTTTGTCGTTCTGCATCTGCGCATAGACGTTGAGGCCTGGGATCTTCCTTGAGGAAAGATTTACAGTGAGGCAGACGGAAAGAGAGAGGAAGCCACCAGGAACACATGATGGATCGGACTGGTTTCCTCAACCTTTAACTGAATGTTTGCTCCATGTCCAACAGTCTGGATGGGATTCAGCAGATATAAACCCTGTTCAGGCTAATAAATGTTTCATTTTGCTTCTGCTCGTCTATAAATCTTCATGACCCTTCACATGGTTTTCCCTCTGAACGCCACCTCAGCAAGGAAACACGGTCTAACATTTCAGAAAGGTCAGCCGCCTCCATTTCCAGGCCTTGGTCCTGAAAGCCGCTGAAGGCCGACTGACATTTCTTTCTGTGAGTGATGACCTGATCAGCAGCTGTCTGCTGTTTGTTTGTGTGTCGAGCTTCAGGAAAACTTTACCTCTTAAATTTGTAGATGACAAACACAGCTAAACCCGCAACCACTACAGAGAGCAGCATTAGCATGGCAGAGCCACTGTGGTTCTCGCTGGTGTCCACCAGGGGCGCTGCAGAGACAGGGAGACAGGGAGACAGGGTGTGAGCAACGCAGCAGAGTTAGAGGAGATGTATTAGCAGCCTGCTGCCTCATGCAACGAGCAGTGAACAGAAATCAGACCCATGTGATGAATCGGTTTAATATATGGACTTTCTCTTACTCTTTAGCTTAAAAGCCCCTTTAGGACAGTAGCAGCATCCCCAAAAGGAAGAGGCACACATACGTCTCTGAATGTCTCTGTGTAGCTACATGGTGGGAGCCAATCAGACACAGGGGTGGAGGTATTAGTCGAGAGGGGGTGGGGCAATAAAAATATGAAATATAAACCTGACTGTCCGCCTGGCCTGGCCACATGCTTCATGTTTGTGCTGAAGGAACGCGGTGAGCAGGACGGCGGCCTTACCTGCCGACAGGTGAGCGGCGTAGACGGTGACCTGGACGCCTGGCCGCAGCGTGAACTGGACCAGGTTCTGATTCAAGGCGCTCAGCAGGAGGTCAGAGAGCTGGAGGCAGAAAACACATGACCTGGGCTGGTTGGTATGGAAACACGCCGAGCAACACATCGCCAGATAAAACAAATAGTTATTTTTGTGTGTTTTTAGTGTCTCTTGATCCTGTTATAAGTCAGATCTGAAGGAATCACAATATTTTTTTTATTTTAAAATTTTCTATTAAAAGTTAAACAGCCACTTTGGATAAAAGAGGCAAAACAACTTTAAGCATCTCAGGAAAACTGAACAAATATGAAAATATTATTTTACTGATGTCAAATAAATACAAAAGGTTTTGAAATACAGATTCTCTAAATCTCTCCTCTGTCATATTGAATTAATAAGCCATCCATCCATTTTCTTGCACCCTTGTCCCTTAGTGGGGTCAGGAGTTGCTGGTTCCTCTCCAGCTGGTGTTCCAGGCAGGAGGCGGGGTCAGAGGTCGCCCTGGACAGGTTGCCAGTCTGTCGCAGGGCAACACAGAGACACACAGGACAAACAACCATGCACACACACACTCACACCTAGGGCCAATTTAGACAGACCAATTAACCTGACAGTCATGTTTTTGGGCTGTGGGAGG
>CAEGAF010151205.1:0-18601 GCA_903067075.1 Micropoecilia bifurca
GCAAAAAAAACACACCTTTTTTTTTTTGTTTTTTTTTTTTTTATCTTTTATCGCCCCACTGAAACAACATTTCCACCCTTACAAAAAAAATAACCACTTTGTTTTTTTCCCCCCCCCCCCCCCCCCCCCCACCCCTCACTTCCTCCTGATATTCCCATCTTTTCCCATAAACAACACGAGTGTTTTCAGTTGCCTCTCACCTTGCCTGCGCTTCGTCTAAGCTTTGGTCTGTGATGGTCATTATTTGCTGTAATATGTCTCCGATGTCCTGCTTTCTTCCGTCTCCGTCCGTCCCCGCCGTGCCATCCTGCATATGCTGCGCCAGGCCGGGGTGTCCGGCCATGCCTACCCCGTGGGAGTGCATCAGCCGCGGCTGCTCGTCCATCCCTGACCACGGTCCCCGCTGCCTCCCCTCCAACTTTTTTTTTTTTATTTTCTTGTTGTTTTTAATTTGATGTGAAGAGGATGGGGGGCGGGGGGGAAGGAAGAGAGAGAGAAAAAAAATCCTCGGGAAATTCCTCTGGATTCCTCGCGTCTATCTGAGCCCAGACACTCCTCCTTTTTTTCCTTGGTAAGCTTTTCTGGATTTGGGAGGAGGGAGACTGACAAACCCTCTCTCTTCTCTTGTCGGTTCTCTCTCTTTTTCTCTCTCTTTCTCTCTGTCCGTCTCTCTCCCAGCTGGTTTAGGTGAAATCTGATCTGAATCGCTGCATTTGGCTTTGGCCACTCCTGCACCGCTACGTTAGGGACGAAGGAAAAACAGGATTGAACATTAAAGGTTCCTAATCTGATTAAAAGTGGAAGCGCGTTGTGCTCCTCCGCTGTAGGCTGCAAATAATCGGGACCCTCGATGCGCCACACAAAAAAAAAAAAAAAAAGGCGCAGAAAGTATCAACTTGCCGGCGTAGGACCTGAGCGCAAAGTGGCCCACCAACTGTTATTGTTTCGCTTATGTCTGGTAACTGACTCATAATCAGAGTATGGGATGAAGAGCCTCCGCCCCCTTCGAGCCACGATTGGAGAGGAAGGAGCGCGCAAGTCCCACCTCGGTCCTCTCCGAAAGCGTCAATCATTCTCCTGGTGGAAGGTGGGACACTGTAATAAACATTAAGAGATGTGACCGGGCCGGGTGGCAATGCGGTGATGGATAGAGAGTGAATATGTTGCCTAATAAATAATTGTGAGTGGCAATGGAGCTCTGACCCAGCAGGGCGGCATGGTGGTGCTTGCAAAAGACACTGTCAGCCGGACTATATATTTTCCCGCTGAATATTTACATTCGTATAATCAGTCAAAGGAATAGTAAATCAACACGGATTTATTGAAACATGCTGTGGTTTGTGAAGAGCATCTCATGAGCCTCGAGTTGTAAGAGAGACCCACAACAGGCATCACCCCGTTCATGCACCTTGGGCATTCACAAACAGGGCTGCTCTTAAAAAAAGTGTGTACTAGGGCAGCAGCTTAGGCACCCGAGATTTTGTGGGTCCTCAAAAAAAAATACAGAAATGGATCATTCACAAAATAATTGTTGTATTATTGTTAGGGTAAGAAATATACTAATATTAGGTTGCAACAGTATTGGGAAACTTAAAGCCTTTGTGAAGATGATACAACCGATAAGGCAGATTTTGTATATTGACTGCATATGGTTGAAAAAATTTGGAAGTAGATTGTATTGTATTATCATTGAAGAAAAACAAGACAAGAATCATTATTAATCAAGACTGAGTTAAACTCTTATTGAAGATTTTTGCAAATCTTAAACTGCTATGATTGGGATAAACTTAAATGTAATTGTACTATAATGATTACCTATTTAGTGATCATTCACAAAATAGATTGATTACTGGTATTTAACAATTTGTAGTTTAAAACACTGAGGTTTGGACTGTATTCAGCAACACATACATCGCCAAACCAACATATTAAATGATGAAATACACTTTATCATAATATTGCAATGACAATAAAAGAACATTCATAATGACCATTCCTTCCTATTTTGACAGTTATGGTGCAGTTTTTACAGGAAATGCAGACCGACCCAGGAGACTTTTCCTGGGAGGAACAACACAAATCGCCTCTCGCTGCACTTTGTCTGTGCCTCAAATATTGCATCACAGTGACCTGTCAAACATAGAAACAAGTTACATTTCTGTGTCTTCAGAAGGTGGCAGTAATGGCAAGGTTGCCTGTTTGGGTAAAAGGAATGTCACAGCTCATCCTGAACAGCAGCAGCACAGAACCCGTTTCTGGTTCAGATATGTGTGAGATAAACAAATGGAGTAATCAGGCTTGCTCCATTTTGCTTCACAATTACCATTTTTAGCAACAAGGACTGGCTAAAATAAAAACTTTTATGTTTGATGTAACAAGGTGAGTGTTTGTATTGCTAGAAATAACAGCTGAAAATATATAGTGTCCTTTGAGATATTCGTGGGTTTACAGGAAAAGTCAATTATGAACCCCACTCACCTTTTGGCAATCAGCCTCTTTATTGGGAGTTTCTGGAAGCTTCTGGCTCTCAAGTCTCAATGTGTTTGCAGTCATTTTAAGAAATGACACAGGCCACCGAGGTGCATTTAGTCAGTGACTGGTAAGTTAATTAACCTCATCTGTCCTCCCACTTTGTTCAATTTGTTTATTTGTTTGAGTCTGTGTCACATTAAGATGATCAAAATAATGTAGTATTTTCCACTTCGTCATCATTTATTTACAAATGCAGCCAATGTTCATGAAGTTGAAATTCAATCTCTTGAAAGCCACAGTGTGATATTCAGCATAACAAGCATGGTCCATGTGCTGAACATAATATTTTGTAGGAAAAAAAACAAAAATATAAGCAAGTGTTGGCAACAAATAATGTAGAAAAATATAGTACTCATGAGATTAAAGTGTATTTAATGGAAAACATTGGTTTTTAACCTTAACCATGTGGACACATCACAAAGTTCAGTCATTGTCTTTGCATGTTTCAAGTTTCCATAGATTTACAAAGTAGAAATGACACAAAGAAAGCAGAAAAAAGAGAAGGGACAAAACACAAAAGGACAACATAACCTCCTTTTTGTTTGCATCACAACATAAATTAACCAAAACACAAAGAAATATTTAGAGAAGGAAAAATAAAAATAGGAAGAACTTTTCACCTGTCAAAGCCCACCCCTTTTGCATATATTTTTAATACTTTTTTGCTTTGTTTATTTTATTTTTTATTTTTACAATATTCAAGTTTTCTGGGACACAGAGTTTTAGGCTTATCTGTAAGCCATGGTCAAATATTTTTCTGTACATGTTAATCTATATGAAAAACCTTTTTATAATCATATTGTTTTAGATGCATAGATTTGGTATATGTATTAAATATATGTGCATCGCCTTAGAAACCATACATTTAGTAGACTATTCCCAAATAAATAAAATATGTATACATTACTGAGTCATAGTTTGAAAAGTTTGTAAATTTAGTCATGCAATGCTTTTTATGTTAACACACGTCAGTATATTCAGACATATGCTAAAGGTTGGCCAGACATCAAAGATAGTTTTCTGGGAGATTGAGTTTTCTGTCACAACAGAGGAACTGACTTGTTAAACACAAACTGGACAGGAAATGCTTCTAATGCAACAATTGTCAAACAATCTAGAAGCCATTAAGCATTTGGATTTTAAATATTCCATAAAACACATACTAGAAAGTTGGACAAGTTTCTTGGAATCTTTGACTTTTACAATCAAGAAAAAAGCAAATATAGCACAAAATTAAATAAACTAAAATGAATACATTTATGAGAAGATGTGCGCAACAAATTCATTGTATTGTTATAGTTACATTCTGTTTCAGAAATTCTATGCAGATATTGGATAATAAACACAGAAAGCTAAGACTTGCATGTTAAGAGCTCTTTAACTTTTGAAAACTAATTTCTCCCACATAATTTCTGGCCAAAGTTATCAAAAAACTACTATGGAGCCATATTGAACATAATATGTCCGGACAAACAAAACATTTGTGTACAACAATGAGTCAATGTCAGAGGTTGGGTTGCATTTTGACTAACGAAGGCTGGACGTAGGAAGGAGACGATGAACGTCTTGGATATAGTAGATTACAGTTTCTGTAACTGACCACCAATGCTAAATGTCAAATCTGCAGAAGATTTTCAATGTAAAAAAAATCTAAAAAGGTTAAAAAATGTGTAACCCTATTAGACCTAATTTCTGCTCTAATGGGAATTTTTGAAGGTTTTCTTAAAGAAATGTCTCAACTGTTTATAAGCAACAGTAAGGATGTTCATTTTGTCTGCAAGTCATTTTTTTCACATATCATTAAAAAAAGAAGTATCAACATCAATTTTCACATATAACTGAATTTTTTTTTGCCTTTAAAAAAAAAAAAAAAAAAAAAAGGCCAGTTCATAATGTGGACACAGTGCAGTTATGTGCCTCAGAGGCCGGCCTGCGCCTTTTTTCACTGGGCCGACAGAAATCGATCAGTCAGTTTTCTCATTACGTGCTGAATAGGGAGGTAGGCTAGTAATTGTCACAAGGGGCAGGGTGAGGTTGAGGGTAGTGGTGGTGATAATGTCTGACACTCAGGAGTGGGAAGACGGTGCAGCACAGCCCTGAAATGGAAGTCTGCAGTCCAACCCCCATCCAGCTTCATCTTCTCCTAGGTTGCAGGGTCACGATGTGAAAAGGTCTCTCTTGTAGGTCTTTTAGACATATAAATGTGCCACACAAAAAAAGCACTACAGACATGATGACGAGAAATTTCTCGATACATTTTACCCAGCTTCGTGACGCTCCCTCAGGTTCCGATCCGTGATAGCGTCTCCAACAAGCGCTCGCCCTGCCTTCTTAGTTCTGATTTAAAAATCAAAACAGCATTGATTATTGTGAAATATGATCTAAAGAGCTCGTTCTTTTCACTTTAGATTCAAATTTATTCCAGTGTAAGCCAATAAACAGAAATGACCTTACTACTTGGATGTTGGCAGAAAAGTAAACTCCAAGCAGAATAAATAAAACCTTGTTTATGACTCTGATTGCAGAATTTCAGAGAAAGCAGCACTTGCACCCTTAATGAGCGAGGGGGGAAAAAAATCATTTGACATTGCATATTTTCTCTCCGTTAAAACAGAATGTGTTGCTGCAGCATTAATATTCTGATAAAAAGTGGGATTTGATTTTAATTGCAAATGAATTTTGATGTAAAAAATATGCCTATAAATAGTGCATGTTTTTTTCCTCCAGAAGCTCCAGAGTTGTTCTTCAGAGAATAAAAATGTTAATGCAGAGCATGTCGGTATTCCCAACAGAAACGCAAACTAGTTGAATTTGTGGAGTTGTGTTTACCAGGATCCAGCGAGGCTGCTCTGATGAAAACAGAAAGAGGACACGCCGAGCATAATCAGGCATTTATGACTGGAAAACAACATAATGTAAGCATTATATACACATCGCTTTGCAAACATATCCACAATCCTGCATCTTTCCGTCATTTCATTACATTATAACCCACATTTTAATGTATATTACTGGGTTATTCTGTGTCAGAACAATTAAAAAATGGAGATGGGGGGAGAGGATACATGGTTTTATAAATTTTTTTACAATTAAATTTGGACATTTTTAATTTTCCATACAAACATTCCTGAATAAATTAAAACTGAAAGGAATGGGGAAGACGTTTTCCACAAGTTATTTAAGGGACATGGAAAATCTGTGAATGAAGGTCAGATCAGTGAAAAAAGCTTGGCATATTTTCAAAAATTCTAAGTGTGAAAAAAATGTGTCACTGCAGATTAAACTGAACCTACTCTCCTCACAGTGAAACATGGCGGCTACAGAATCACCCACTGAGGGGACGCTGTTCTTCATCAGGTACAGGAAGTTGTTTAGAAATGACAGGAAATAGGTGAATATTTTTTTTTAAAAAACAAAGATTGAAAAGGACTGCACTGGGATCACCCTCCAGTGGGATACAACAACATTAAACATAAAGTCAATAATAGTTTTGATAAAAGCTTATTAATGTCTTGGAATGTGTCAAAGGGCAGACCTAAATCCAGCATAACAAGAAATTAATCTTCACTCTCTACATCTAGTATGTCTGAACTTAAGCTACATAGCAAAAAGATTTGCAGGGTTGCCTGCAAAAAAAGGTTCCAAAAGGTGGTTCCACATATACTGCCAACTACACACCACAGTTTCAAATTTTATTAGTAAAATATTTTGGCAGAATGTATGCTTTCCTTCTACTTTACTACTTTGTGTTTCTCCGTAAAATGAAACTGGGAAAAAAAAGGTATGCTAAATTGAAATTTGTGGTTGCAACATAACGTGCATCAAATGCATATTTATGTGTTTTAAGCTGTTTATAAAAGGATAAAGCGTGACTTACACCGGAAGCGGTTCTTGACACTTCAGGATTAATAAAACACTCCACAGTTCCTACTCTAGCCGCCGGAGCGGGGTCAAACAGCTCCTCCCAGAGAGAGCTGCAGGTCAGACCAGGGTAAGTTATGTATGAGGCAGGAACACACCTCGGGAGAAAGCAGCGACTGCCTGGCACATCTCTCCAGGAAGTAACCTTGATGAAAAATTCAGTTGTTTGCAGCTCCTGTTGTCCCTCAGGCATGAATAAAGTGGGGCCCAGACAGAGAGAAAAGACCTGGGCTCAGCTTGAAACTACTCACTGACCCACACGCAGCGGCCAGCATTAGGAGATGGGCATGAATTAAACTTTAATCACGCCTCAAATAGATTAAGCGACAGCAGCCGAGTCAGCATTTCCATACACTTACTTTGCTGTGGCTGTCCATCTACTTCTGAACTCTTGCAAAATGAAACTGAAATCCGCCTCCCCAGCCGTCGTCCTCTCAAGTCAGCTTTGCATTTAAAGAAATTGTTCATTTAAGATGAATAAATATTATGTATGAATAATGTGTGGATAAAGATTTCTGTATGAAGAACAGATTTCAGTCATATTTATACTTCTTTTCCAAGGTTATGATAAATAAATCATGAGTTTTCTTCTTTCTTCTGGAAGTAACTATCAATAAATCCGTCCACAGGTGAGGATCATTGATGGACTAACAAATGAACAGAATCACCTTTTGTCTCAGCTGCTTTTTTCACCCATCACAACAGGCCAGAGAAGTTGAACTGTTCAGACACAAACAAATTCCTGACCTGCAGTTTTATTCAAATAAAGTGAAAAAGACAATACTGTTGTTTGACTGTTAAACAACTTTCCAAAACGCATTTCTGTGTCAGTGATAATTATGTATTTAGCATATCTAAAACCACTGTGCAATAAAATAAACCCATGCAAAACACATTTATAAGACAATAAAACGCAAAATTACCATAATCCATCCATCTATACAGGCAGAGTACCTACATACTGGACACAAATGTCAATGCATTATTGAGACTGAAACAGGACAAACCATGCACTCACACTCATACTTAAATACAAATGCAGCAGACTAACTAACCTAATGTTTGTCTTAGTATCCAAAGAAAATCCAGTAAAACATGCAAACTCTGTGCATAAAGTTCCCGGCTACATTTTAGTCCCAGAACCTAAATTCTACAAGGCAATTGTCACAACAACTGTGTTATCACACAGTGTGACTTGTGCAATGCAAGAGTAGTACAATCCAGTCCATCTGGAAAAGAATTCACACCAGTTTCCAGTCAAACATTGGTGGGGGAAATCAGTGGTATTGGTTCAATATTGTTCAGAAAAACTACTGGTTGTGACACACCACCAATAACGATGTCTTTATATGCATTTGATGCACTAAAATGCTGGGCTTACACATTTACCAGCAGAGGTTGAGTACTACTAGTATAGCATGTTAATAACTGCAGCTAAATATGCAGTGGTATGTATGCAACAACAATTTTTGAATGCGAGCTGTGATTTTCCCCTCAATAGTTTTACTTTAAAGGAAGATTCCAATTATTCTTGAGATAATTCCAAGCATCTGTCTCATCCCAACTTTGAGTGAGAATCATGGTTGCCTAGTTTACATTGTCATGTCTGGAGCGTCAACAGTTGATCACTTGTATTTAGAGAAGACTATATGAATGTTGTTGGTATTGCAGTGTTGAACAAGTTCAAATTATTTCCTATGTCCCCATTTGCCAAACACACGGCCGAAAAGTTAGTGAATTTCTAGATTTAATAATATTTGTATTTGCCCAATTATTTGGACTGTTGATTGAATGTTTCCACACCACCACTAAACTGTTTTGTAACATTTCCCAGCCTGAAGTTTCACAGCGAACTTCCAGTTTGTGAAGATTTACAAAAAATAAAAAAGTCAATTGTTGAAAGAAAACATTGTGCTATTCTCGCAATTGTCATTCTGTGCAAATCCAAGAGATTTGCATACTCGCCGATATGAAATATTCAATGAATCTCACGCTGTAGGTGAGGTTTACTGAACTGAAGGTTTCACAAACCTCCAAGCGGCACTTTTATTCATGTTTCTGGTGTGGAGGATGCCGGTGCGTCTCTGTGCAGCTGAGGCCGGGTTGGGGTGAAGGATGACTGATGTGAAAGGGTTGACCTGTCACATAGCATTTGACTTACTATCCTTGGAACATAATAAAAAGGGGAGCCAAATGTCGAGTGATACAAGTGATGCATCCTCAAACCACATATCCACACAGAGAGAGGGATGAGGAGATGAATGGTTTATAATAAAACCAAAAGCCCAGCAGCCATTCTGTGCATGGCATGTAAAAATAGTAAGCTTCTGATTTTCATGAAAATACCAGTCACTGGTGATTCTTGCTGTGTGTCGGCTAAAGGATTTCCATGAGTATCTCTGCTCTTGCTGTAGGGCCCCTGTAAGCCCTTGGACCTCTTGGCAAAGCGTGGGTAGCGCCTGGTGGGGGGAGATGTGACGGATGCCGGAGCCTCGGAGCCTGCTCGCTGCTCTTTGAATTTTCCCAGACTCATTTGCATTCATAAAGAGCCTACTCCTTGTCACAGAGTGTTTTCTCTTTTAGACTGCCTCCAAAAAATCCCGCGCGACTCTTGGTGGGAGTGCGCCGGGAAAATCTGACTGTCAAAGACGACAAGACGAATGAATCCTTGTGTCAGACGCGTGTGGCTTCAACGATGACAGATGGAGGAGAGCTGTCCCTCCGTCGATCGGCAGGCTTCATTTTGGAATAAATAAATCTGAATTTCGCCCCCGCCCATAATTACAAGTGTTGCTTTATTTGACAGCTCTCTGTGTTAGTTGAAGGCAGTGTGTCTGCTGATGTGTTTGTGTGTGTTTGGTGGGTGGTGGCGCTGACCAGGTGACAGCTTGATTTAATTTTATGGAGGCGGGAGCGCCGATGTAGTGAACCGGTTTTCAATCGTGACATTTGGGGCTTGCGTTTTAATCAAGCATCAGCGTACACCTGTAACAGTGCCAGGACACAAACATGCCATCGGAGACCAGTTGTTGACAACTTTTAGGCCTATCCTTGAACAAAAACGCTTCATTTCCAAGAATCAACAACATTTTTCTGTGTGCAATTTTTTTTCAAATCACTGTGTAGTGCTTGCACTGTGTTACATTGTTTTCATTAAGTTTCTGTATGCATGATCTAACAATGTAACCACAGGGAAGGGCTGTTATGCATGGTTAAGGTGTCCAGAAATGTTTCATTTTGAATTATATCAATCAGTTTAGTTCAGGGTTGACCATTGGAAATACTTACCTATGCAACAAATCATGGAATAAGGTTTAATATCCATGAAAAGAGATTCTCAATTCAGCACCAGCTGCGATGAGGTTGATCAGATAACTATGTTTGTGTCATTAACTACACATACTGCTCAGCCATACTTTCTTACAATTTGCCCAACCCAACCCAGTCAAAGTGGCATCCTTTGACTGGAAATGAAAATAAACAACAGTGTCTTTATCATTGAGCAATGTTGCCTTTATTACTAAAGGCCACGCCATATAGTTAAAGTTAAACAAAGATAGTGCCATAAAATTATTTTTTTAGATAAAATAATAAAATAAAAATTTTAATACTTAATTTTTTTTTAAAGGGCTGAACAGTGGTGTTGGTAATACTGATGAACAAGAAGGTACTGGGTTCAAATCCCTGTTTGTGATCTTTGTACTTGGTTGAATGTTCTCCCTGTACTTCTGTGGGTTCTCTCTGGGTACTCTGACTTCCTCTTACTCTCCAAGAACATGACTGTTAGGTTAACTAGTCTCTCTAAATTTCCCTTAATATGTGTGTGCTAATGGTTTTTTGCTCTGCCTTTCTCTGTGTTGCCCTGTGATGAAGTACCGACCTGTCCAGGGGTTACCGTGCTTCTTGTCCAGTGACCCCTGGAGAAAGACATCAGCCCCTCTGTGACCCTGCAGGAATAAGCAGGAACAGACAATGGAGGGATGTTTTAGAAAGTGAAATCAGTATGAATATGAAAGAAAATGCCCAACATTAGGTAAAACAGTGGTTCTTAACCTTTTTTTGAGGTACCGAACCCCCCAGCTTCATATGCACATTCCCCAAATCTTTCTAACCTCCCCCCCCCACACACCAAATACTTTACGGTATTCTGATTTAGTAATGTAGTAATGTAATCATATTAGCAGTGTTACCACCCCCCACGCCACTAGAGGCAGTAGCAACCCTGACTATAGAATTTGGTAAAAACTGTGAGTTTTGCTTAAGTAAATAAAGACAAGTTCAAATCCATGCTGAGAGTGGAGCTCTTTCAATCAGAGCTCCTCTGCAGCACTCATTGGCTAAGCAATGTAACGTGATCCTCTGATTGGCTAAGCAATGTAACGTGATCCTCTGATTGGCTAAGCAATGTAACGTGATCCTCTGAAGCAAGTGATGGCAAAGCGGCGCGTCATCACGACTTTACACAAGTGTGTCTTTACCTCGGCGGCAGAGGCTCCACCGAACCCCTGAGATAGACTCACCAAACCCCTGGGGTTCGATCGAACCCAAGTTAAGAACCACTGATATAAAAGAATAGTTACTTCAGTCTTTGGTAACATTGCATGCAGCAATGTTGCACCTGAATACAATGTATGCACATTCAGTTTCTATTTTGGCTTAGTTTCTTTAAAAAAAAAAAAAAGGCCAATAAAAATTGGTAAAGTAGCAGACATAGAGACCGCATAGATTGATGGGAAATGGAATCATTATCATTATTAACCTACATAAAGAGAGAACATTTTAGAGAAATGCAACACAAGAGCAATATTTCAATGTTAAAAACAGGGGTTATTTTACTGAGAGAAGCCTTGATTTCACACATGTGCTTGTTCTACATGGAAATCAAAACAAGGCTTTGAGGAGCTTATTGTTTCTTTAAAAAAATTTTTAAAAAATCAAGAGAAAACAACACAGTAAGTTGAATGTCAGCAACACAAATTCCCTAAACCTCAAAGAGCACCGTTCAAGAGGAGGATGATAAAAAAGGAAAACATCTGCTGAGCCGAGGACGGTGCCAGGACTAGACAAAGCCATGTGTCTGGCAGGCGGATACCTACACACATACAACGCAGACACACATGGACACCAAGCCAACCATTCATCCGTGCGTGCATGCTCAGAAACGGGCTGCCCCCAAACTTGCAAACGAGTAAAAGAAAAAAAAAAACTGATGCAAAAATTAAAAAAAAATCCCCGCCCCCTCCCTCCCTACACATGCACAACCTTGCACGTAACATCCTTTGTGCCAGCACTCCAGCACAGCAGGGTGCATCGAGAGCAGAAAAAGAAAAGAAGAAGGTAGAGAAAAGAAAAAACAACTTGGATTTGGTTGGAGAGATCACTGTTCAAACAAGACTAATCTGCATACTCGGAGGCTTAGAAGTGAATATGCATGAGAAAATAAAATGCTATGCCTCGAAGCAGACCACCCGCTCTCTTTGGATTATTGTGCCCACCTCCGAGCCTTTTATCTCCTTTTTGGCAAGCGATCAAGCTGATTTGGTGCACAGTTGCTTTCCACAACAACTTAGGAGATGTGAACCTGTTGAAAAGGAAGAGACAAATCAAGAAAAAGAGTGATTTGTGACCCAGAAATTTCAGCAACATATGTAAACAAGTCTTCCTTGAAGGTCTATTTGCCCACATTCTAATTGAACGTCTCATTTAGTTAAGTGTAACCAAAATAAACAGAGAAATAAGTGAAACTGACAAAATGAGCATTTGGAACCAGTGCACAGTATTAAACACAGAGCTATGATGGCCTATCAAATATTGAAGAAATGTCTGCTGGAACCTTGAATTCACATTTCAGACAGACTTCCTCTAAGACCGTCCTCACCAATGAATGAATATTTCATTCTGGAAAATAGAGTGGCCCTGAAAGGCACCATTACCAAAACCTAATATCTGAGGAAAAACATTCTCCACATTTAGCTGAAAGTTACGGTGAAATGATGAGAGTCCTCCATGCATAACACAATCTGATGGGGTAATGTATTGGCATCACATTAGCATGACTGCGTTTGACTGGGCGTGTGAAGGTTTCCACCCCAAATGATTCAAATGAGACACTGCAGAACTCAGAGCACATGGGTTTTCAATTCATCATCCCACTCATTTTTTTGGAAGAAGAAACAATCGGCAGAAATGTTTAAAAAGTCTACTCACGACAAGACACTACGTTTACATGCAGAGCAGCAATCTGGTGCTTTCAGGCTCTAATCTAATTTGGAGCAATAAAGGTACATAGTCATTTCCTTTTTCCTCAGCTAAGCCTGGAGCCAGTGCAGAGGTATGAGATCACTTTCATCTGTCTGTTGGTCTGGCTGATTGTTGGCAATGTTACACAGTTTTTATGAAGCTACATTTGGTGAAGAGGTGCAAGTATGAGCTCAAGTACAACTCAAAGTTTAAGAGCTTTTAGCTGCTCAATTAGAAAATTCACCTGTGCATTTTCAGTAACACCAAAGATGCTTGGTGGAGCTTCAAATAAAAGAGGGAAAACACTTTTTCCTCTGAAAAATTAAAAAATGAAAAGAATGAGGTTCAATATATGGAGAAATGAAGGACCTGTATTTTATCAGTAGAAAGCCTTAGCTTCAGTGAAATGGAGGGCTAACAACGCTGTTAGCACTCAACGGAGTAGCAACGGTGGCTCCTGTAAAAGAGGACAAACTGAAAAACATAACATTAGCATCATCTCTGTAACTTTGTCCACGGAAGATAATTCAGTTCAAACATTAATTACCGAACATCTGGATTCTTCGCTCATGTGGCCGTCAAGTCGTTTTCTACAGCAAGTCTTGGCTCACAAAAAATGTCCTTATCTTCTGTTTTACCACTTGGTGCGCCGCGGTACATCAACAAGACGTTTTTTTCTACTTCCGGTAATTTTAGACCGCTCTGTAACAACAGCACCACATGCGGACAAAACTAAGAATTACAACCAGTCGGTTATATAAAAGCAAAACAGTTTACAAAATACATTTGACATGTACCCATTTTTCACCTGGTTACTCTTGTAACCACTTAAGACAGGTCAGTTAAAACACCTCACTCTGATTTTCAGCTTTACCCGGTTAGGCTAAAAGTAACTATATATTTTTACAGTTTTTTCTCTTATGTCATAAACAATAACGATATGAAAAAACATTCATCCCCTTCATTTTGTGTTCTTTCAAACAGTATCATTTGTTCAGAGGACATTTTTTAAGGTTCATCTAATTAAACAAATATTACTCAAAAAAGCTTTAATGGTTATGAGTTCTTAAATTGCAAGCGCCAATCGTAGCAGCATGCGGCCTCCTTGATTGGTTCTTGTATGAACATTCAGAAAAAGGGGATGTTTTTGTAGTCGTAGCAAAGAATCTTAGCTCAAGAAAGGTAATTGTGGTATTATTATGATGTTGTCGTCCTGGACATTTTTCTTAGGAGGGATCTTCTCGATGAGTTAAAATCCTTAGTCCAACTTATTTAGGCCACATAAGTGATAACATTGTTTTGCAATAACAGAGAAGTAGTTTACCATTACAGCACTGGTCCGTCGCCATGAGTTGTTATGAGAAACACAAAAAAAGCTCCGGTCAACAGTTTCCGGTACCTTTTGGTCTCTGTCTCAGCTACGCCCTAAATAGGGGGTTCCCCAATTAAGCCATTTCCTTAACCTTACATGTGTATGCACGTGCATGTGCGCGCACGTGTGTGTATACGAGTATGCAAGCAAGTAAAAGAGACAAGGGAAAAACATAGAATCATTTATCCATAACAATGTTGCACTGTTCAGTTAGCCAATACGTATTTTTGGGGGGAGATTGAGCAAAAATGAAAACATAAAGAGTCAAAGCTTCACTGTATAATTAGATGAGGCAACAGTTCTACGTTTATCATTCTAATTATGGTTTTGACCGAGAACAGAAAATGGCAGTCTTCTTCAAACCTAAGTGGCTTTAGCATGCGTATCCTGCCTTAATACTAATGCCGTCAAGGAACAAAGCTCAATGATGGTGGCCCTCCACAGCAGGATGCCCATGAATATCAAGACAAACAAAACAAGGAGGTGAAGGAGTTGCTTGGCCTACAAGTTCCCCAGAAACGAACCAGCACAGGCATCTGTGGGTTGCATTGACACAAACCCCCTTCATGGAGAATGCTCCCTACAGCCAGCAGAAACCTTCTTATCGTTTTGACACCTTGAGGGAGACCAACGTTACATTTGCAATGTACTTTAAGTGATCAGATTGTGTCCATTAAGCTTTCTGCATAAATCCAGCTGAAAATCATGTAATGCAACGTTCAAAATCAGTACATTTTAAGACTTTTTTTGTTAAACTTTTGTATGAGGAAATAGTTTATACTAAATATGAGAAACTGTCTTGATGTATTATGTTGTGGTTGTTACGTCACTGTTGGCATCAACATTAACAATATTTTGTAGTTAATACTTTTAGACCTATTATTAACATATTATTAAATGTATTGCATTAATCAAGTATTAAAGTAGAAAGAAGATTTAATAAAAAACAAGTTGAGGTCATTTTGTGATGTTGCTGAAGAAGGGGTGGATTTTAATTAGTTTCTACTTCTACCCAATCCTTGGTACGTTTATTGTTATCGCATTGTTGTAATTTTATTGTAACTTGTCACGGTCAATAAAGTAAAGTAAAGGTATAATTTAATGCTGATTTGTGTTAATTAAAGCTTAAAAATTATACGTTGAAAACTAGAGAGTAAGTATAAAGTATACTAATCATATATTGAAGATTAAATCCATCTCAGGTATGAATAATTTTGGACTTAATTGGACTACACTTTCAAGCTTAAAATTCATTTAAATTATTTCTTCTAGCAGAAAGAGGTGCCAAGTATTCAAGTCAAGTCATGATTATCTGTATAGAACCAATCAGCAACAAGACAGTTCAAAGTGCTTTACGTTATAAAAACACAAATTTATGCCAGGACTTGTTGATGGCTTTGAAAAGCACTTTGGTTTCTCTGCATGTTGCTGACCAACTTATGTCCAAATATTAAGTGGGATGCATTGAAATATTAAAAGCCTGTGCGTGTAGTCTCAAACATGTTGCAACATAATTAATATTGCATTAATGCCAAGTAAGTGTATGTCATCTTCTGACTAGCATTTCATATCAGTGTCTGTATTCAAACATTTATTATTTTTTATTTGGGCTGCGTTTTGCACATAAAGAAGGCAGAGGTCATCAATACCTTCTTGTTCGTCTTTTAATTATCCTTGGCACAAAAAGTACAAAAAGGAAAGCTGGAGACAGAGATATTTTTGGTGTAGAAATAGTTAAAGCCATTAAGATGTACAGTATCTCAACCCTGACCCCGTGCCCTCCTAGGTATCCCTCTGTGCAGAATTCTTATTCCCTACCAAACTGACAAAGTGTTTTTAATCTTTTCTTTCCCTCTCTCTTGGAGATTGGGGAAACAAAAATCAATAGCTCCTGGCAGGCGATCTAGCAGGCTGGTGAATTACAGGGTGTATGCTGCTACCGAAGCGCTGCATCACAGGGACCTTGGAATGAGAGACCTTGGGAGAGGCATCAGAGACAGAAAGGGTTGCAGGGTCACTCTGGGTCCGCAGTCTGAGGAGAGGGGTATTTACTGCCTCCACCGGCCAGCCGCCATGAAAAATAACTGCCATGTAACACGCAGGGAGGGATGGCAGAGGTGAGAAAAATGGAGGGAGACAGACAGAGAGATGAGACACACACATAGAGCTTCTAGGTGTGTATATGATCAGTCTTGGGGGAGTTCAGGTTGATGGGTGTGTATCCACGTTATGTGCTTTATGCAATGCAGGTACGATGTCAGGCGGAAGACCGATGCTTTTTTTTTTTCTTTTCCTTCTCTTCCAAACGGAAAATGATTCATTAGCGTTTGGTGATTTAGAACGTGGCAGTGCTGGCCGATCAATATGCATAGGCCCATCTGTCAATACGTGATTTCTGCTGGTAATTAGCTGATGTGGGCCAGTGGTTGTGAATATTGCCTGGCAACTGACAGCCTGGTTGTTTTCTGTCAGCACTGTCAGGGATGGGGGAGCATGCACAGGTGGTACTGATCAATAAAATACAGCAAAACCCAGAACCAGAGCAGATAAATACAGACATCTGGCATGATAAAACGACTAGAAATGTCTATATTTATACATTAGTGTAGGAACAACTTAAATTTATACTAAATCATTTTGCAAATGATGTATTGTAATAGTTTAAATCTTAAAGGCTTAGAGTAAAAAGAAAGATTTTTCATTGTGCAAGATTTCAGCATCTGAGACATTATCAAGAGAATATGTCAGATCACTCAATTATACAGATTCAAGACAGCTGGCAGCTAGACAATTAAGACTGTTCAAATGATAATGATGATTATGATGAAAAAATATATTTTAATTGCTTTGTTTTCCAATGAACAGATTTTTATAAGCTTCAGTGGTTACTGGAGACCATAAGTTTTCATTAAACGCATACGTGTCGCAACCTAAACCAGCTCAGCTGACACTTTTATCAGTGATTCTGAGTTGAAAATGCAACAGTATGTAAAATATATTGCTCAGGTATTACTTTACATTTTTTTAAGATAATTACTGTGGTCAGATTAAGCAGAATGAATGAATTAATCAGAAATCTATTTGGAAAATGACTTTTTAACCTTTACACTTCATGATCTTTACCACAAAGGAAGACAGGAAATGTTTGTCAATTTAAAACAAAGATGTCTTTAGATACTTACTGAACATATTAAAAATCTAATGGTTATCAAGAGTTTAATGTTCTTTCAGGAGAATAAAAACAAGCGTAAGGCCTAGTTTTGAGTTGCAATATCCATTTTTATCTAAGAGGTCGATGTAAAAAAGGGAGGATGAATTTAACGTCTTGAAGCTGCCTTAAACGGTCAGTTTCCAGCACCAGAATCACCACAACAGATCAGTAAAAGAATGCCTTGCTTCATCAAATCCAGACTGTTAAACTTTGGCAGAAAAAGCTTGCATGTCTGCAAATGTGGATCCTCTTCTTTTCCTGGCTTGTGAAAGATCCAAGTTCTGCTTCAACAGTGGTTCTGTCTGTCAGAGCAGGTTCTCCCACTGGTGGGCTTTCAGCTCTGGAGTCTCTGCAAGTTTCCTACTTTGAAAAACTTACCAAGCCAATTTGGACATGAAGCAATAAAAAAAAACCCCACTAGGTACTTCTTCACTGGAGTGACTTGAACCAGATTTGCCTCTGTCCACTCCATCCAGATTTGTCACCATTAATAGCTCCTATATGGTTCTTCCCCGTTTTGTTGTATCCACTTCAGGAGTACAACAAGCCGTGCCAAGTGCAAACTGCATTCGTTGATTGGCTCAGGAATTACGTCACTGCATGAGAGAAGGCCGGACCTTAGAAACGTCTGGTATGCATCTTTTGCCTAAATCCACAAAAAAAAAAGTTTTATAAAAACATTTTTAAAAAATGTAAAAAAAAACACACATTATAGAGAGATTTTTTATGATTAGAAAACTAGTCATGTAATCTAAATTGCTTTCCTTTTGTTTGTAATATCAATACCTTTCTAGAAGACAAAATTAAAAACCACAACCTCAAGTTTCTCAATGTCTGCAAAAACATAATCAAAGCGTCTTCCACAGCTCCTGTGGGCTCCTGGCCCAACCACGTTTCCACGTTCCTGCCCATATTCACACCCACAATAATAAGGAACACATGCTAATCTAAGAGGTTCCCAAAATAGGATTATTCATTCATACTGGAAGGAGACTGACATGTATTGACAAGTATTTAGACAAAACATTTTTGAGCGTCAGACCTTTCAAAGTCATATTTTTCTCGTGCCTCTATTTTCACCATAGTGAAAATATGGTGTTATTTTCACTAGACCTAACGTCCAGCAAGGCCATTTTGAAAAGATCTGAAAAAAATGTTTTCTATAGTCTAATGTGCAGCATTCGTGTGCACTGTATAATTTTAGTCACACAGAGTCATGTGAATCACAGCTATTATTTCCATACACTGGACCAGCTCTACACCCTCAGCAGGGTCCTGGAGGGTGCATGGGAGTTCGCCCAACCAGTCTACATGTGTTTTGTGGA
>CAEGAF010151210.1:0-26954 GCA_903067075.1 Micropoecilia bifurca
TGTGAGTGTGTGTGTGCATGGTTGTTTGTCCTGTGTGTCTCTGTGTTGCCCTGCAACAGACTGGCGACCTGTCCAGGGCATACCCCACCCCTCGCCCAGCACGCCAGCTGGAGATAGGCACCAGCAACTCCCAACCCCACTAAGGGACAAGGGTGCAAGAAAATGGATGGATGAAAGTGTTAAAAACACTGTTTATCTTTTTCAAAAGAAAAAGAAACTTAGGCGTTGAACCACCAGCTTTGACCTCAGGCAGACATCCACTGCTGACATTTTTTTTTCCGTAAACAGATCTGTTCAGCATCGAGGGTATTTTGTCGCAGTTGTGCTGTTGGCTGCTTTCTCACAGTAGATGGGTGCAGATGGGCTGCCTGCAGTTTGACTGGAGGGGAGAAGAAATGCCACGGAGGCAGCTGATGCGTGCGTCTATAGCTCGCATGT
The DNA here is from genome assembly GCA_903067075.1 of Micropoecilia bifurca. NCBI lineage: Eukaryota > Metazoa > Chordata > Actinopteri > Cyprinodontiformes > Poeciliidae > Micropoecilia > Micropoecilia bifurca. Next base: position 439 of record CAEGAF010151210.1, read on the forward strand.
ATTATTCAAAAGGCTGAGTTTTGAAAAAGATGATGTGCCTGACTCACCCTGGTACACGGACTTGCCGTTCCCAGGTCTCAGAGTCAGCTTTTTACCTCAACACTGCTCAATCAGCAAGAGGGAGGCTTTCATCTAAAGCACCAAGCTAATCTGAACTCAATCTGTTAAAAAAAATCCACTCTGATAAAGCACCTATTATTTAAAGAAAACATACAAATATGCAGTGAAATATTTGTATTAGTGTTATCTCTTTCTTGCTTTAGGTGGTGCAGCAGTGATACAGCTGTGTTTTTCAGCACAGACTGTACTCCCTCTGTGAGCAGCTACAGTTCAGGGAGTATATGATAAAAAGGAAAGTTAATTGAATTAGCTTTGTCTGTAAAGTAAATTGAAAGTGATTCCCGCATTCGGTTTGATTCAGCTGATTATGGTTTTATCTGTAAACAATGTGAGCGGCAAACCCAAGGCTCTGTCAGCTGTGCTAATCCTCTGCTCCAGAGCTGAAATGTGCTCTCCGGTACACGGCGTCACACGGAACCTCCTTAAAATCAGTGACATCTCATAAAGAGGAAGTATTAGCTAGGCTGAAGGAACTTACAAGTCCACATTGCAGCCTGATTTCCGTTTAAATCTGGAAGCAAACCCTAATAGAATTGGTTTTTCATGAGCTTGTTTTATAAAGAAAATCTAAACAACTCGACTAAAACTGAGGATAGAACATATTAGGTGCTGGACGCCAGCCTGCATCTGTGCGCTGGTTCATGGCGTTATGGAAAAGACGTCTCATCCAGATAAGGACTTGGAGCAAATTGCCACACCGAATGGGGCTGACAGGGTAGCCCCTGTGACCCTCTTCAGGATTAAATGTGTACTCTTGAACTAATGGAGAACAGCACAGCAAAAGCTGGACCCACAATGTGGATCTGCAGAAATATTCCTCTGTAAAACTGCTTGTTGTTACATTTGGAGAGGATTGCAAAAGTATTTAAACCGCCCTTGAGCTTTTGCTCCATTTCATTATATCACAAACACAATCTTAAGGTAGTTTCCAAGGAGAAGGATTCATGTGAAAAACCAACACAGAATGTTGCAGGGTAGCAAAAATGGAAGAAAGATGACTTTAATAAGAGTTTACAAATAAGCAACTAAAACCAATGCATCTTTTAGCCCCATTTACTATGAGACATCAAGTGTCGACAAGGTGTATGCATGTAGATCATTGACACGTTTGATGAAAATTAGAAAGGTTGTGTCTACCTGGAACAATTTTAGATAATACTCTTCCAAAGTGTAACAAAAATGGTGTAAAACGTTTTATTGTGGAAAAACAGAGCTGGCTTCTCATTTGGTTCTGGAGCTCTAAAAGGTGAGTTTTTTGTGTAAACATGGGGGTGAAACACATAAGTGAACCGTGCACAGAGCAATGTGACAGATGGACATAAATTCCTTCATGTTTTATTCAAAGCATTATGAGCAGGTGTAATTTTCTGGAGGTTAAATTTAAATAACAACAGATCTAATGTCTTCACTTGTTTGCTTTTTAACAGGAAGGTCTGCAGGGACAGGAAGCTTTTGGATCGAAAATTGAATCAAATATTTGTTGTGGCATCATGTCTGTAGTAAGAGCAGCTATCATGTGTTGTTTAGAGCCGGTTGTGCTAATAAAAAAAAGAAAAAAAACAATGACTGACAGGAGAATTTGAGGTAATATGATTTCCATTAGGAGTGACCAAAGTGGAGAAATTTAGAACTGAGTTAATCCAAGACTAAGAATTTTTTAGGCAGAGTAAGAAGCAAATCCAGGATGGTTTGGACTTCTGCTGAAGACAAAAGGTGAACGTTATTAGCCACTGATGTTGAATACGGAGCTATGCAATCAAGGAGAATGCAGTTAAGCCCAATATTATTTATAATGGTGGCAAATTTTGACTTCATTCAACCAAGAAGTTTGTTTCTGAAAGGGAACATGGCAGCCATCTCAAAATATAACATCCTCATCCTTATTGACATCACAACATTCAAATCCTTCTTATAATTGCTGACCAAGTTTCTCATTTTTCCATCAGTATTTTGACAACTTATCTTTGGCAAAGAGGCTTAAACCTCTTCAGATTTTAGTCAGATCTGTGGGTGAGGGCATTACATAGGTCTTTTTGAAAGCACAAGCCGTTCTTCCATTCTGACACAGTCAGCTACCAGGGTTCACATTTCTAATCTGTACAAAGATGTCAAACCCAGCTGCAACCAGAAGGTCACAGGACAGATGGTAGACAAAAGTCAGACGAGTCTGATATTATGCTTGTAGAATGTTACACAAATCCCCAAAAGTCTCAAAAATTAAATCCTGGGAAATGTCATTGTTTCCAAGTCAGTCTGTGAGGTCTAATTCATCAAGCCAAAAGAAATTTCAACTTTTATCCGCACCTTCTGAAGAGGGCTAAAGGATAGAGTGGATGCAACTGAGGCACACTTTCATTCTACTCCTAAAGCGAGTTGCCAATAAAAACAAAAACAAAAAAAACAAATTGAAGCAATGTTATCTATAGATAATGTTGATTTGAAAAACTGATTTTCAGTCATTTCTCTCCACTATTTTTTCGTCTACAACTTATTTGGTTAGGGATAAGAATTTTAGCGCCATAAATTTCACCTATTGATCTGATTCCTTATAAGTTCTGTATTTGATTACCATTGAGTTGGGAAATAAACTATTTAAACGTTTTGATTTGAAATAAGCACTACAGTGTATTTGAGTCAACAAAAATTAAAGGTGGATTAAAAATAACAAATCTTCTGTCAAATGACCATTTTAATATGAAATCCAGCTTTTTGAAGGATCTTTCAAGACTTAGGGAGTCTCCAACTGTGAAAAACACTCTGCTGGATGATATTATTTATTTTTTCCACTGTCATTTTACACCTTTCTGCCTCAATAACAGAGGTTACCTCTGAATCAGCCTCACTCAGCTGAGAGAAAAGGTTTAAAATGAAGAAGTGACTTCTGCTTTCTTTCACAGAGCTCACACACATCATGATGTTTTGATAAAGCAGTGGTTCTCACTCTGCCCTTTTCTGTGTTACCAAACACATGTGTACTAACCCGTTAGAGATGTTCCCTTAAAAAAGGTTCTTCTTTCATAATCAAAAACGATTTTCAGCAGCCGCCCTCTGTTACATACATTATTATATCATCACCTAAATCTGATGACAGTGTTTCTACTTTAGGGTTGCCTTGAGGATATTCTAAGAAGATACTTTAAATTCACCAGTTTTTCACTGTAAAAAGAATTATGTCTAAAACTTTCAAGATTCATTTATTTTCTAGGTCTAAAACGCGATGACATTTAGTGGATAACTGGGTAGAAATCTGCTTTCAAACTGGCCTCACAGGTAAATCAGTCAAACTTCTATATGTAAGAAAGTGTCAGTTGCCAACCACTACATGGAACACCTCAACAAAAAATCTAAACTTCCTAACCTAAAGTTATTCAAAACAACCTAAAGTTCCAGAAACATTTGTTGGTAAAAGATATCTTATTTATAAGTGCATATATTTCTCCTCCTTTTGTTCTGGTCGGGCCATTAAAACACCACAAGTTACATTATTCTGACAGTTTGGGCCACAGTGAGAGAGAGTGCATGGAGAGTTTTCTGAGCTTTCTTGGAGTAAACACCTTCCTGAAGCAGACAGCTGCCGTTCAGAGAGCAGTCGACCAAGACGGTGAGCCAGACAGCTAATCAAGCTGACAGCCTTTATCAGGCTTTATAAAAACCCACGGGTGCAGCAGCCATAAGTGATAATTCTCTGCAAAAAAGTGACCCATTTAAAGAGCAGCTTTATCAACAGCTGATATTAAGCAGACATGCAACTGTGAAACTAAACCTTGTCAAATCAGCAAAGTCAGTTCATAAGTGGAGTCAGAAGTGACTGTTTCTCTCCCTGTAGGTTTATAATAAAGTCACTTTTTCTTTTTTTTTGCTAAAACTCAGCATCAGGCGAGTATTTTTATAACAGCTTTTCTCCAAAAGACGCGCTTTCCACTCCAGGTAAGTGTGTTACTTAACATCCTACTTCAACAAAGCATTTGTCAAATTATGCAGGAAGCTCCAAAAGCACTGAGTCACTGTGAATTTCAGGCCCCTGGAGTGAGAGCTAAAAGCCCCTTTTCTTAGATTACCAAACTTTTTACAATCACGGAGAGAGCCAGTCGAGTGTTTTCAGGCTGATTGTCTGATTATTAATGGACTTCATCCAACAAGAAAAGCTTGTCCTCCTTGAGCCGAACACATTCTCTTGCCTGCCCCTCTCCCCCCCCTTTCCTCTTCTCCTCCTCTCCAGCCAACCCCAGCCGCCCCCAACGCTCTGAACTCGGCACCTCGGTGAGATCAAGGGGAGGAAAAAAAAAAATCAGTGACCATCAATCATTTATGCAAAAGAGAGGAGCAACTTTCTCTCAAGCTGCCTCGGCCTGTTGAACATCAGACGACACAATTAAAACGGCTGAATGCAAATCATCTTCAGAGGGGCACTAAAAGAAAAGAGCCTTTCCTTTCAAGAGCGTGTCCACGGCAGCAGGCCTCGCAGAGCCTCCGGCCCAAGAGGGCAGTTTAATGATGAAAGTCGGGCATGAGGCTGTGGCAGTGGGAGACTGCATCCTGCTTGGCAAGGTTGTTACCACGACAATTTGCAAAAACATCAAACTCATGACGATGTTCTAACATTGTATTTTAATTAGTTTCTGGTGCAACGGAGGATTAGGTCGTCATTCCCCTTTGGATGTTCATGCACGACGTCGCTGCTTTGGACTTCCTAACTGAGGCACTGCAGGTAAAACATGACTAATTAGGATAAGTGCCTATTGGGATCTTGGTGTTTTATGTCTGGTAATTCTGTGTTTGACCTTTCTGCCTTTGTAGTAGTTTGGGGATAAGATAAAATGCTTCTTGTAGGACTCTGGCTGTAACTAAGTAATTAAAAATGGCTTCACTTGGCTTTAACCTTATTATTCCAGCCTTTGAGGAATACCTTCAGAGTTCCTAAGCACTCCTGAAGGCCTGTGGCAAAAGGGTTTTTTTTTATGGTCACAGTGAGGTGTATGAAAAAATTCAGTGACATTTTGAAGCCTAAAAGTCATTCCTATTAGGATCAATGCTCCGTTGCACACAGCCTTGTTCTGCCTTGAGAACAGCCTGTTTTCTTGCTGACTTGCACTCAGTGAGAGTAACATGATGCACATGGTAACGTGTGCAAAACATGTTGGCTTTGCATAGACGAGGTTCCTGTGTTGTATTATTAATACATCACACAGACAACAGGAAGTATTTCTGGCCCACATTTCTCACGGTGGGAAGTGTTGCTGTCTTAAACAAAGGCAACCGCAAGCTTTTTCATTCACAAAGATGTTTCATGAATCTGCTTCAATGTTAGTCCATTTTTACACACTCTGATTTTAGTTTTAACTAAAACCTCAGCTATTTTTATTTATTGTATGAGCTGTTACTTTTACTTTAGCTGTAGTATTTTTACCTACGGTCTGACTTTCAACCCGACTGATCAATGTTTTTCATTTTTAATGCAAGTGCTCTAATGCAATAATAAATATTTATCTGTATCTGCTTCCTCTAAACACGTTGAATGGCTTAATTTCTGACTATGTGGCATCGTGCTACATAAGAAGTAGTTTCATTGAGTATCTGGTGTTTAAAAGATTAACTAAATATACAGATAATGACAATTTAACTATCTAAAATAATTCAGAAAACAAAATGGGGAAAAAAATTTGACTAGAATACAACAGCTGTGTTTTCTCCTCTTCAGGTCAGGGAGGGATTTTTGAATTTAGATCTGAGGACTGAGACGTGTATGAGCAAAGATTGATTCTGAGTTTGATAAACAACTGGATTTTGACCATACGCAATAGATCAATGTACTACAGAAAGTTTTTTAATTAACAATCAAGGTCTCAGAATTTCTATTCAAATTCTGCCAATTTTGCTAAACTTAATCAAACCATGTTCCTTGAGAGGGTTCCCTTTGGGAAACAAAGAGACCCACTTTATCTGAGATCCTCCATCTTGTGAGGTGTTTTTCATAAATTCACCTTAATTTTATCTGATTAATCCACAGGGTACCAGGCGAAGCTCCCATGACATTCAGCAAACTCTACTTGTTTACATTTTCGATGGTAGGAACAGAAGAGAGAAGCAGAAGCAGAAAAGACAAGAGACATGCCCTCTTGTCTTTCGCATTTTGAAAAGTGGCAGACGGAAACGGAGGAAGAAGAAACATTACTGAACAATGTTTCAGCTTGAACAACTTTAGAAAGGGCAATAGAATTCACATCAATGTTTCAGCTGTTTTTAAAATAGTAATCGTTAAAGAATCATCCGATTGTGGAACCATGAATGTACTTAAACTGGAGGTTCTTTTTTTTAATTGTCAGTGTGACATTTTGCTTTAAGGCATTTTAAATCTGTTTAGCAGAGGTACCAATAGGTGAGGAAGCCGCTGTAGTAATGAGGCCACCCAGTGAATTATGAATTTTAATGAAGGTGAAGCACAGAGTGTCTGACACGGCTCAGGACAGCTGGAGACTGATCACCTGTAGCTTCAGTCGCTCCTGCAGAGAGGACTCCTGGCTTCTCCTTCCATCAGGAAGTACAATGTTACTAATTGGTGCTTGTTTTTTTGTTTTTGGGTGTGCATGTCATTATCACTGACATTAATTAAAATTATTTGCTTGCTCTCAGGTAACCAGCATTACGTCTTCAGCAAGCCGTGCAGCATCTTTAAAGTGACAGGCATGAAGTGAAAAGGTCACTTTATGTGCGAGAAATGTTCATCTTTTGAAAGCAATATACCATGAAGAAAATCATTCTTTGTTTTAATCACGGATTTATTTCAACAGTACATGTTTTTTATCAAAACAGGTGTGTTTTGATAAAAGATGACTCTGGTGATTTAGTTCAAGTAGGTAAAAATATGAGGAAATTTAGAGCTTGATTGTGTCACTCTTTCAGCAGGTTTCTGACAGTGTTTACTCATTGAAGTTGAGGAACATTCCTAATGTAGTTTTAAAAGTAAAATAAATTCTTTTTGGGACTCTACATTTCTGGTGAACTATGGTTCACTGGCTTCTCCGTATTCTCAGTTGGGGTAATTTCAGACCTGTGTCAGACAAGTTTCAGACTCTCCTACAATGAGGCCTTTTTTTAATAGAAAGAAAAAAAGTGCATGCAGTGGTTTGGTTTTCTTTCTTTTTTTTTTTTTTTTTTTTTACTTTTTAAGCACACATCATCTGGATGAGTGTGAAATATTTTGTCAAAACTGCAAGTACCTTTTTTTTTAGCTTTGAAGTTATCGCACAGAGCAATGATGTAAAACGCTGTCATCGGAACAGGTTTTTGATTGGTGGTCCCTCCCAGCTGGAAACACTCAAAATTTCCAAAGGGAGCCATACATTTTAAAACAAACTACAGATCAGTTTTATATTTTGCATCAGCTACTCTTTGATAAATACTTGTTCAAAGAAAGCAGACACATTTATTGACATTTATCTAGGTCATACATGTATTTTCTCTTCTTTTTTACGAAAGTCAGTGGGTGAAGTAGCAGCTTGTGTTTCTGAACCCATGCTGAGGTTACACTCTGTATCTCTTTCTTATTTCTCTTCTTGTGCATTTCCATCCATTTTTTATATAAGCTGAATGCTTGCAGGGTTGTGCTTCTACTAGTTATTGGATGGGAGGCATGTGGCTCCCTGGATAGGTAGCCAGTCCACTACCGGGCAACCCAGAGCAACACAGGACAAATAAACATGGATCCACACACTCAGGTTTATACTAACACTTGAGGGCAGTTTAGAGCAGAGGGACAGTCAACGTAATGCATTTTTAAAAAGTGTAGAAAAGATGGAGTACCCAGAGAAACCCGTACATGTTCAGAGAAAACACATTTGAATGCAGTTGAACCAACAAATGAATTGTACCACCATGTAGCCCAAAAATACTATCGAGATTATTAACCTTGTCAATGTAAATAATTATTAACATCATTTGTTTTTCTATTTAAAGATTCAGAATGATGTTCTTAGATTTTATATTCAACTCAACTCCTTTTGCAGCCTCTCTGGTACGCTCCTTTAAATCCAGTCATCATCCTGACCTTTTATCAGGAACATTAATTGGTTTTGAGATGCTCAGTGATGCATTTTGAGTCTTAAATGTTTTTTCCCCATGGATGAAGAACCAAATTAAAAGAGCCTAATTTTTGTTTGCTGAAGGGGTGACTCTGTTTAGGTTTACTGCATCCTTTGCCTCTTCCAGTGTGGAGGTAAACAAATGTAAAGATGTGCCGTCAGAGTTGAGCCCTGCAGAGGAGGTGACCTTCATCTGTTTCAGCCGACATTTATGAAATTCTAAATGCAAAGAGAGACAGGAGATTGATTATTTGTTGTTCTTTTTAAAGCCTTGGGCCAGTCGTTCTTTTCCTTTTGCTGCTCTTCTTTCAATGTTTTTCTGCTCATGTTCACCAGTTGACCACCGACTCTGCGTGTCTTATGTTATCCTTGGTACATGTGAAAACTCCGAAAATCAGTGTAAGGATAAAACAAGCAGAACTGGGAACTGGATATCGGAATGGTTCTTCAAAACCTGCCAAAAAACCTCTATAAATCCCATTCTCAGTCTTTGGACACTTCATTCATATAAGAGTGAAGAACAACGCACCACGCACCCGCACTCGTGTTTTCTCTGTATTGTCGGCAGCCTTTGTGTCCTTCTGCTTCTCCGTGGATCCCTGAAGCTTTCTGCTTTTCTTCCTGTGCTCTCTTACTTCCGTCTAAGGCAACAGTGATTCTGTTCTTTGTGTGAACTGATGATGGATGAGACACTCAAACTCTGCAGGGACGCAACACAATTCAAACAGGAACAACAATGTGGCTGCTCACCTATTTATTACCTCTGGGCAAAGGGACATGCTCACCCTGAAAGCAGGTAGATGTTATATTATGACACTGAGAATTAATCACGAAAATCTGGAGGTTTTCAGCACAATTAAAACAAATTTGAGGACATATCCCATTGCCGTCAACATTGTGGTAGTTAAATGTAATCACTGTATCTCCTACACATTAACCTTTTCTTGTATCCAGAAAAACTGAAACTAAACCGTTAATTTTTTTTTTTGTATGTAAAAGTATTTAAATAATAATAATAAAAAAAACATAATAACAAATATATCAACAGTATCCATCACAAAATATCCAAACATCATAAACGTTTTGGTATTTTGTCATGTTATAACCACAAACTACAATGTGTTTTAGTAAGACTTTCTTGGTATAGATGAATATAAAGTGGTGGATAAATGTAAATTAGAAGTGAAAAATGCATATATAGTTTTTGATGTCCCTTTACAAATTAATGACTGAATAGAGCGTCTATGCAGTCATTCAATCATTACTGTTTAAAATATTTTACTCTTGTACCACTAAATGAAATACATTGTAATAAAGTAGTTACTAAACACAGTTCATCTATCAGTAATTGTAATAGCTGTTTCAATGCAGCTGGTTTGTGAAGCTCTTGAGAGGTTTGTTAAAGAACATTAGTGAAGAAACGGCATCAGGAAGATAAAGGACAAAAAGGATGTAGACAAGCTATGTGTGAAGCAGGGTTAGGCCTTAAAACAACAGCCCATTTCAGGTTCTTATGGAGAACAGTTTTGCACTGTGTGTAGGGCTCTAAAATGGCTGAATCAAAGTTCAGACATAGGACCAATTGAGAATATATCCAGTGACTTGAAAAAATGAATCCAATTAGATTAAACTTGAGCTTTTGTGTTAAGAAGATTGGGAAAACCGCAGTCTCTGACTGAGAAAAGCTGAGAAACTTAAGCATAAGTACTGGCTGCCATTTATCTCTGTCTTAGTACATTGAAATACATTGTTATTGTTTGTGGCTATAACATGACAAAATGTGGAAAGATTCACAAATGCTTTGAAAGGCACTGCATGTGTCTTGAGGCATAAACAGCTTTTAAAAAAGGGTCAGTTTGGGGGAAGGAGATCTTTGCAAGGGGTTTGTTTATGAGATTAGCAGAAGCCTGACGTGAGAAGCAGGATTTGGGATTAGTGACGGACCTTCAAGTTTAACATTAACATTTTACCATTTTGAAAATGGATTACATTTTACTGGAACATGGGGAAGCAAATCAAGGTGTGTGAAAGCACTTCCTACTTACTAATCGATTCTCTTGGACAATTACATTCAACGAGCTTGCTGTGGTCCTGAGTGCATCTCAGAGAGTGGAGAGTATGCCTCCATAAGAGATATTTCATCCCAGTGGAAAGAACTACTTAGCTTAAACAGAGCCTGATTAAAGCATTAAAGCTTTGTAGCTTGTTGATCTTATGTCATTAGTAAGAAAGCCTACTTAAAGTTTAAAATTATGTTTGAATAAGATCTATACTTACACAAAGCAGAAGTTGAAGTCAGAAAAAGTGGTCTAAATTTATCTTAAGAGTTTAAAGGAAACTTCATTGTAATGTTTCAATACGGAGACAAAACGAATGACTTAGTAAAAAATCAATTTTGTTAGTCTTTTCACACAAGCTAGCCTGAAGATCGCATCACTTTTGGCAATTTGAAGTAATTTCCCCTGTTTTTCAAGACATAATGTAAATATATGAATTACACACATGTTTGAATATCTCTGATATTTATACTACTAATATTTTTTAGGTAATAACTCTGTAAATTTTGCATTGACCACATTGTTTTTTTTATCACTGATCTTAACTGGGGGAAATGAGGCCTGCAGAGTTTTTGGCAGACCATCTACTTTTGGGGATGGTTTCCCACTGCTCCATGTTTTCTCTATTTGTGGGTAACGAATCTCCCTGTGTTTTATTGGAGCCTGAAAGTTTTATGGTGTTGTAACCTTTTCCAGACTGAAGGTTGTCAATGAATATGCATCTGATCTAATCTGATCTGATCTTAAATTGTTTAGATGACTGCGACATTGTGTTTTGCTTTTTGAGATTGTTTGGCTTCCATCCATTTGACACGGATTTTACTGAGGGGATTTCTTGGTTCTCATAACTTGACAGAAATTAAAACTGGGTGAACAGACGTGTGTAGTTAGTCCCATCCGACTGATCATTGAACAAGGCTGTTTACAGTGAATACCCACCTATCTGGGGTTCAGAATTTGTAGATTTTTCTGTGAAACATGACTCAAAAATACTAAAAATATTTTTTAAATACTGGTTTGGGTTTTCTTTTTCTTCAAAAAAGTTTTACTAGTTTATCTTCTTCTGCTATCAAAATGTATTTTAAATGAATAAATATTTTATATCGCAGGGATGCCAAAGCAGAATAATAAACCCACATATTTATTATTATTATTATAAAATAATAATAATAATATCTTAAAATGAAAATTGTATCTTCTACCTACAATTTAGTATTTTGTGGAAATTATTTGCTTGCTCTTCTCTGTGCAGCATTAATGTTTGCTTCTCCAATTTTAATGTTAAGGTTTATAAATTTATCTGGAATAAATTACATTTTCACAGTGTCCTCCTGTGTTTTGCTACATTAAGAGTAATGGACAAGTTTCCTACTGATTTCCGATTTTATAATGATATGGTAATGACTCTTTAAAACCACCTGGAGTAAAGAAACTTAATGATTTCACTTATTTTCTGAACAATTTTCATATTTATTTTTTAGTGTGACAAATAACTCCCAGTTGTACCTGCCTAAAATGCAGAGTAAAAGTAAACTAAAGCACAAAACCTCAGAGAAAAATGTGGGCCACTGATCAGTTCTCTGCCATTAGGCTCACTTTGTCCATTTTATGTGTTTTCTTCCCTTTGTCTTGCCTGGTTCTTGCATACATATTCAAGGCTGATGTGCTAATTAAGCCTCCCAAACCAAACAAAAAAAAAAGCTGTAAAATGCATCTGTTTAACAACAACCTAGCCTATGTGACTGAGCTCAATTTAGAAAGGCATGAAGTAAAGATGGGAGGCAGTGAGCTCACACCGCCTTTAAACATTTAGTTTCTCTTGCAGAGCACAAGTATTCACGTTGGAAAAACGAGATTTCCTCCCACCCAAGATATGTTGATCTTCGGGAGGGAAATAAACACACTGGTTACTCCCACGCAGTTAAATTTGCTGCCACCCAGGACATTAAGCTGTCCTCCTCTGATCCCTCTGAAGGATGCTATAGATTGTGTTTCCTTAAACAAATACAAAGATACAGAGAATAGAGCCTTATGTTAGATATTTTTGCAGCCCTACTGTCCTCGCCTGTGAGCCAGAAAAACAACACCTACCCTTACAATGCTTGTTACACAACACCATTACAGTGGCAGTGCTTGAAGATAATTTTCTCCCTGCTTGCAAAGATGAAGTGCCGCTCATTGTTAGCAGTAATGGCCCTCATTCAAAAGCATAGAATGGTTCTGTTGTGGCAACGGCAATTGAAACTTTAAAATATTTCATTTTCTACACACATTCTTCTATCACAGGGCTGATGATAGTTAAAAACTGTGTTTTCGGCTCATTTTTGCATAGGAAAACGGAGCTTTTACCGCTTCTCCAGCTTTCCGTACAACAGATGATCACGCTGTGAAGCAGCTGATGAAACGGTACAGCGTCCGTCCTCGTCGTCTGAGCACCACAGCACTGAAATGTTTAGGGTCACATCAGGAGTGATGGCAGAACAGATGGTCCAGATGGGCCTCTACTGTTGTTTTGGCCACATCTGTCAAGTATTCCTGGTTATTTAGGCCTCTCAAGCAATTGTTCACCAGTGCACAAACAGCAATCACAGGTGTTTTTCACACTTGGTTTGAGCCCCGAGTGCACAGTCTTCTAAAAACAACACCGACAATGTTTCCAGCCGGTAAGTGACGAGTGAGGACAGGAGCATGACAGAATGATTGGTGATGCTAAGGGCTTTAGCAGAAGGCAACATGACCGTTCCAACTTATTCAAGACCTTTTTACATTTGATCTGAAAAAGTTTTTCATGACAGATAGGATGTTTAAAAGACATTTATCATCATTTATGTTCAGCATGGTAATTAAAAAAAAAAATCCAGAAATAGACACCAAAAGACACAACAGAGGAAAGTAATAAGTCAAGAAAAATGTGTTGGGGAGGAAATCCTTTTTCAAGCCACTCCGGTGCTGGTATCATTTTGTGTAACAACCTCCTCAGTTTGATGGCATTACTTGTTGTTTTAATGTCTCTTCAACACTCGGGTATTACAGATTGTGTTACAGAAAGTCTAAGTGCAAATCTGATCGACTACGTAGGCAACAAAAACAGTGAACAGTGTTTCTCGAAATTGGTTTAAAATCTAATAAACATATGAAATAAATCATCCTCAGAAACGATTTGCTCAAAATCCTAATATAGAAACAACAAAAAATTTCAATTTTACAAGATTACTTTGGTGCAATGTTCTGACCATAGAGTTCATCAATACTACTAAACCACAGTGCCTTTCTTTTTTTCTCCCCCGTCTAAACTTATTTACTTTCTGGAAGTATTAAACAATATCCGTGACTTCTCATCTGTTGTGACAATTTTATGTGAAGCTCCCAGTCATTTATCTTGTGAGCAGGTGGGAAAAGGTCACATAGGTTGTGCTGGCGGCTCTATTTGTGTCAGGGTGAGGACTCTGATCTGATAATGTCCTCATTATCCAGCCCCAGCTTGTCGGGAAACTCAGCCAGGAGCAGGAGGTCCAGTCGGCTGGTGACGGCTGCCGCCTCAGGGCCGTCACAGGCCAGATGAGCCTCGGATGGCAACTCATGCATCCTGGGGACCGGGGGGCTCATCCAAACCCAGCTCTAAGAGGAAGCAAAGTCAAGACAGGAGCTGCTGTTTATAAGTTTTGTTTTTCCTGCTAATCAGTGTCAATTTGGATGCATCACATGATGTGCCTGTCGGTCTTGGATTAGCTGCTTCCTCACGTATAAAAACCTTCCATGAATATCAAAATTCCAAGCCGCTTTGTGCTCTTTTTCTCCTTCCAATTAAGCGTTTGAACAGGAAATGACACCAGCACATCTGGTGCTTCATCTTGGAGTAGAAATAGAAAATATGTAAATAGAGAGTAGTGCTGTGGTAATAACCCCTGCTTCTGTATGCTGCAGCTGCATCTGTTCTGCCTGGTTAAGGCTGCTTTGTTCTCGCTGCAGCACAGATCAGTTCACAGCCTCTGTGTCAAACTGTGGAGGAAGAAGGTCCTCTCGTTTCCTGATGGATGGGCACGAGTGCGATTCAAATGTGAGGCTTTAAAAAGTGCCCCTTTCAGCGAGAGAACAAAGATATTTGATGCTGCAGAGAAATCTCAGAGAAGGTGGACAACAACGCAAAACGGAAGTCTGTGCAGCTCACAGAGGAAATATGATATTTTATTTGTATATAGAGGAATAATGCAAAAAAAAATATTTAGGTTTTTATACATTACAGTTTATCACAGGGTAAATTACATTAGCTGCAAATGTATCATTTATTATTATGTCCTAAACAAAACCATAAAACGATATTACATTACTTTACTGTTGTATTCAGCAGCGTGCACAGCAAATTTGAGGTTCCCCCTATTAATTTGGTTTCATAATTACAGAGGAGTTATTACTTTTTAAGCATATGGTCTCTATTTGCTGGAACATATTTGACGATTCATATTCTGCATAATATGAACTAAACCAAGTTGACAAAACTGTATTTGGAGGAAGGAGGTGATGATTCCTACAATAATTATGTCAAGTCCAATAAAAGTATTCAAGCCCCTTGAAATGGTCCACCTTATGTCAAATTGCAGCAAAAAAACCAAACAAAACAAAAACATTTTTATTGGTATATTTTTTGATTAGCAAAAAGGAAGTGGTGCATAACTGTAAAGTGGAACAAAATTAATTATATGACTTTCTTTTCTTTCCCCATTACTGTGATACCTGTAAAATAAAAACAAGTGCAATCAAATACCTTCAGAAGTCACTTAATTAATGAAGGCTGCCTGATAGTAATGTCAGTGTGAATCCAACTGTTCTGTGGAGGTCTTAGAGGTTTGTTGGAGAACACTGGTGGATGAACAGCATCATGAAGACCAAAGAAAACAACAGGTAGGTTAGAGAGAAAGTTGTGGAGAAGTTAAACTGGGTTTTCAGTATAGACACTTGAAATGTTATAGCAACTGCTATAAACTTGCTTGGAATAAGCAACCAATCAGAAAAAGGGAGTTTAGCTCAGATGGGAGAATTTCTCTATAAAATAATCAAGGTTGGGGTATATGCAGAGAAAGAGAAGTGGGTTAATTATTGCGGATATTCAATGGGGAGTCTTGGATTAAAAGGAAAGATTTGACTTCCAGATTTGGATGTTGTGGATAGGATCAAATGAGGATCTGCTGATTCGAGTGGTTGAGTGTGGTAATAGCAGCAAGTCTGGAGATGATTTATATAATCTGGAGGTTTTCAGTAGAAGAGGATGGAAGAAAATTGAGTAGAGAGGCAGATAGAGACTGAGGCAGCCAGGAAAATGGAGAATGGTGGAGGCATTTAGATATCCATGTAGGTGTTCACGAAGGAGGAAGTGAACGGACGCTTTTTAAAAAATTGAAGCATGTGAGCTTTGTAGCATAAATGGAGGCTTGACTGTATAACAATAGTTGATGATCAGGCAGAGAACGGTCAGCCACCAGCTCCATTCGCTGGTCATCCATTTGTCTGATGGAAACACTGCAGCCTCTATGGCCACGTCCACTGGTGGAAACCTGCTGCTCAAGAAAAACCCACAGAGGTGCACTCAACACATCCACACTGCAGAATCGTGACAGTATAATTTACCTTCCATTTCAACATCAACAGTGTTTCTCATGGAGTACAGCCATTTATCGCCAAGGAAAATGAATGGTACCATCATTGAACCAGGGTTCTTCACCTTTCCAAACTGCTTTTCCTGTTAATACTTTAAGTAATCTCTGGAAAATCTGTGAAAAAAGCAAATTTTTGCCAATATTTTGGTGTCATTTTTCACAGAAAAATCTGCAAATTGGTGAATTTGCAAATATTCAACCATAAATAGGTGGGGATCCACAATCTGCATATTTTTTTAGATCTGCCAAATCCTAAAGTTTAAGTCAGAAATGTGTTTTCCATAGACCTTTTAGGAAATAATATGTGAAATAAACTGTTTTAAAAGAAAACATTGAATAACAAGCCATCTGTGTCTATATTGCATGCAAGCCTTAAAGGTCATCTGGTCCTTTGACTTGCTTATTATAGCAAAATGTCATAGTTATAAATTTTGAGTTTTTTCACAAAGGACAATGATTTATCTTCTGTTTTTGCTACATTTAAAAAAGCTAAGTGAGGTTAACTATGGGTGAAATATTAAAGTTAAGATTAATGAGACTTTTTCCCCCCATTTCCAGCAGCACATTTGTCTAGTCTTAAAAAATTGTCTTCTCAAGCTTTGTTTTATTTTAATCAAAGACAATCTCACGATTCATCTACGACGCTGCTGCTAAAGAACTTTACATTTGCATCTTGTCACCATATAATTTCAGCATGATATATGCCACCTACTTACTCTAGGTAGATATATTTCTGTCACTTTAAATGCAGGTCTTTGTTTGAAGCTGGCAGTGGAACCTATCTGACCGGGTTTATCATAGAATTAAATCTATTTTTGGAGTCAACAACAGTGATTTCATTTTTAATAGTTTCCATTGTTATAGTTTACACACTGGGACTTGGGCCAAATGTTTTGGTCATCCTCCTTCAAGCTTCTCACACCAGTTGAAGACATTTTTGGCCCTTTTCTCCTGAAAAGGGTAATGTTAATATTGTTATTTAAAATATTCATTATCTCAGTGAGTCTCTTCCACTCAGCCATTTTTCTGTCCGTGAAAACCCCCTTCTCCTGCTTGGGGTCCAATGAGAAACTGAGATTTTAAGTTAACTTCTGTTACGATCATACTCTGTAAGAGATGTTGGTTAGTACATGTGAGAGGGTTTAATAGTGCGTGTAAGAGAGTTTGTAAGTTTTGGCCCACGTTTGAGCTTTTATTTTTATCTGTCTTTTTTTGTCTGCGCATGCGCATAGCGAGGTTAATTGATCGTTAGCTTAGCTTATTTTCCAACATCAGTTCAAGGAGCAAAGCGACATTTCAACAAACACCTGTTAAACAGTCATCGATTGAAATCAGCTTGCTGAAGGAAGGAAATACCTAAAACATGCAGGGCAGTGTGCCTTGAGGACCAGGGTTGGGAAAGACTGGTTTAGACCAACACTTCATAACTGTCCTCAAACAACTTTGTAATTGTTGGCATGATTGGAGGTCATTATTCATCTGAAGAAGTAGCTGTGCTTATCTTTTGACTTCCTGGACAGTATCTCGAGACGTTGCTGCAATATTTCTATAACATGTTCATGATCTTGATCATTTGTGAACTATAATCCCTCTTTAGTGCTGTTTTTTTATTTTTAGTAAAGGCTTCTTTCTCTAGGATTGATGTTTGTCTATGGAACACAGAAACTCTTTCCTTCTTGAAAGGTATGGTGGCTAGACTTTCCTACAATGGTTGTAATTGTGTTTAACTGGTTGAACCAATGAATGTGCCACTTTCGTGCCTGTTGCATAACATATGTTCACAGCAGTGTCTCCAATAGAGTCAAATGTTGGGAAGTAACAAGAGCTTAGAAAGCCATAACATCACCTTCTGCCACACAGTAAATAATGAACAGGCAAATTATCTAAATGCATTGTAAATTTAGTAAACCTATGTAATATCTGGACTTTAAAGAAAGTGATAGAAAATTTTCCGTACCACTGTATTTATATATTCACTTTTGTAGAAAGCAACAATTCCCACTATTCAGTAAGTTTTCTCTAAAACAAATTTAATGTCTAAACACAATTAGGAAGATTAAGCAAAAGGCCACGTCTGGTTGTTTTAAATAAGACCTTACAAACCCCTTGCAAAGGACTAAAATGACTTTGCCAAATGCTTCCTTGGCTGAGATAAAACGTAATTATTGGACAAACACACTATCCAAGGAATTTAACACTGCATGCATGTTAATCCAGCAGTTTGCTTAGTGGTACTAAAGAGCTGCAATGTTTCTTTTTTTTCTGCTTGGCACCAAAACCATATGAATTAATTATTAATAATAATACTTTTATTTAATAGAAAACAGGTAATTGTTTTCAACTAAATTCATATTTTCTGAGGGCTTTACGAACCTTGAGTCCAAACGGAGAGATTTCCATCACTTATTCAGACTGGGTGATTTTTCTAAGGTGATCAATACACGACTGTTATTTTCCACTGGGTGAAACAGTTCAAAGACTATTTTTCGCCTGTCAGAGGTGCAGCATGTATGCAGAAACTTAATCACTGGCTGAAAGGCAGATCTAAGAGGTAACTACAGTTTGCTGCAGTTCAAGCTATTCTTTATAGTCCCCACCTGATGCATTTTGTCAATCCTTTGTCAATTTTTGCGACTATCTGGAGATGCGAACATGTGGGCTCGATTAGTAACAGCTAGCTTATGCATTTACTGATTGACCATGTAGATCCTTCCCCTCGATACTCCGACCCTTTGGATTCCTTCCTACTGCAAAGCCAAGCAAGAAGATGGATAGTCAGTTCCTTTTCAGCCATCTGCCATGGCCACTAAAATATCTGAGCGCACTGTAAATATAGAAGCTATGCAAAATTCAGACACTGGCTGTCACAATGTTTTCAGGAAAACTTGCGAAAAGGCCAAACAACTTTTTTCTCTTGTGTTTCCTGTCATCTTTCTTTCTCCCAGGTGTGATTGTCACAAGGAAAGCAGTACTGCTGAGAGGAAAACCATGTAGTGAGTCATCCAGTAGGTGCTGGAGCTCCCACAGGAACTGGCTCCCCACGTTTTGGAGGCAGGTGTTGCCATAAATCTCTGACTCTTTAGACTTTTCCTTATTTGCTTGTATAATTTTTTTTGTTTGTTTCCAAGCCAACAGCAAGCGAATTGATTGCTAATTTGGTCTCAGCTGAAAGATGAAATATTATGTGTCAGTGAGTCAGTATGTCGATCACGCAGCCTTCAACGCTTAAGGAGGGCATGGTAATGCTTTCACCTCATGCGCTCATGTATGATTACACCTTCCATCTTTGGCTATTCCTTTCTAACCTGCAATTGAAAGCGAAAAGAAGATGAAGGTGCTGGACTTCAACTTGAAGAGCTTCATCTATTTTTAAAACCATGAATGTCAGTGATTTTAAAAGCCATCCTGATTTATTCATTTGAGTTGAATCTGCACAGAGTGCTGTACGTACCAAAATTGCACTACTTATGGAATAGATAATAGGGGCTTTGCAGAACTAAGTTTAGAAAATTAGCAGAGAGCCACATTGGCTTGTTTTTAAGTAAAAGTAAGGATGATTTTTACATGTAGGTCAGAAAGTTCATTTTCTAGCATCAGCTGGTCAAAGGAACATCTTTTACATGTTGTGAGTCCTCAGTACAGCTTGAGGGTTTCTGCTTGTGACTGTTCCACAAAAGGTCAGATTTGAGTTTCTTGCCTCAATTGTTATCCGTGAACAGATTCTCCCACGTGATTTATGGATTTGATGCTCCTTGGTAGAAATCATGGGCCGTGTGATTGTTTGTACCATATGATGAATTTTCTAACAGTCATTGTACTCGTTCCTAGAGATGAGTAGGTATCACCACAAGGGGGCGCCTATTCCCGTTTTCCTTTGTTGTGCTCATATATGAGACTATAGTGTTTAGTACCGTGGTACGGGGCCCTGCAGGGGACATGGTGGGACGCAAAGGTTTTGCGTTCCCTCGCATAACCTTTGCGTTTCCTCGAGATCTGGCTTTAAGTGGACAAAGTGAAATATAAAGTGAAAGTTTGGAATACTTAAACAGTGTGTCCCGCTGTTTCGGGTTAGAGTGGCGAACCACCGCTGCTAACTCCCTCAACGCACCGTCACAATGTCCAGCTTGTTATTTTGCGTGAACAGGTACGTTGTGGTCCCTCTTCAAATATGGCTCTAATGAAGGCAGTTAATTGACTTTAAACTTATTTTGAAGTATTACCACAGTCTAAAAAAGTATATATATTTTTAATGTACATTGTGGTGTTACACCATGTAATAAAATTGCGGACACAGGATATAAAATAACTTAGGAGCCGTTTTTATTGATATCGCATTCTCCTTTTCATTATATATTTTAAACATTTTCCAATTAAATCTAATTAGAAAAAAATAAATTTTTCACATCAGAACAAAAAGAGTAAAGAGACATTAAGTCTATAGTTCTCACCATGAGAAATGTATTCTTATTGCATATGAAGCTCATTCATGCTATTTTGTGCCACAAAAAGGACAAATTTTACTGCAATTGTTTTGCTCAGGCATTAATCTGCAGTTTGATATGTTGCTGCCATTTTTTAAAAATGTAGCAAATACAGGTAATCACTTGGTGTTCTTAACATTTGTGAGACATTTTCAGTGTTTGGTACATAAATGGAGCAATCGAGGCAGAATGTGCATAGAAGAGCTCATTCTCTTGCTCTTGGCCTAATAATAGCTCCTGTTTTGTACTTTTTTTCCTACTTGTCTGTGTCTTGATTGCCTCTCTTTCATTGCGCATGTTGAAGTTGATGTGAATATTGACAGAAAAACAAACATTGTTTAAGTATTCAGCCTCATTCACCCCTCTAGGTGTGCTGTAAACAAAGCACTCCAATTCCCGCAGAGCACATTTTGCATCCTGTGTTGCCTCCTGTGGGCTCTACCCAGGTGTCACTATGGGGAGTTTACAGAGTTAGACTGTATTTTATACGAATAATCCTCCACTCTCTATAGGAAAAGGCTGTTCGGTGATGTTTAAGCCATGACAGCAGACGTGTAAAAAAATTGTTTGTTTGTTTTTTTGCTGCTGAACATTAACTATGGTTCCTTTCAGACAACGTTCATGGTATTTATTTTGATAAATGTCTGCTGTCTTTTGTGAAAAGCAATGTTGGCGTCAACAACCAGGAAGGGCTTTGGCTTTCTACTTGTGTAGTGCCTTACAATTAATGCATCAGAAGTTGGAAGATTTGTTTCCCGTCACAAATACATACGTAAATCTGATTGAAATAGTGGACCTTACACGACCTTAAACAAGCCTTTCTTGCTCAATGTGGTTTAATTAAATTAATAAAGTTTATTTGTTAGGTCACAGCTGTCCTTTGCAAACAAAGGATAGTTTCTGAAGTGTGTGTTGATCAGATTGTGATATATGCTGTCTGAAATTATGCTCCGTCTGAATTCCTTGTGGTAAAAACAACTGAGAATAAACATCAGTTCTCTAAGCAATAAATCTGTAATTATTTTTCATCTTGGTGCGCAAAAGCCTTTTCTCACTTTAATACCGAGACTGGAAGAGAAAATTGTCCAGCTTCTATTTTTAGATGTTCTCGCCGCCTTGCTGCTCAGTATCCTGTGCGATTTTTCGTCATATTTTGCTTATTTTCTCTGAGATGAAGCCAATAAATGAACATGATATGAAAGAGAAGTGAGAAAAATCTGACTTCGTCGGCCGACGATTGCTCTTCTTATTCAGTAACTCTGAAGACACTTTTCCCGGCCAGACACTGTGGTATACATGTTTGTTCTTGTCTTTTCATAGCAAACATTCTCATCCGAGTGGAGGGGCTTTGCCAGAGGAGCTGCAGACTCTGATCCCTTTGGGAAAACCGCCACAGCGCTGACATAGCTCATAGTTATTCCTGCTCACTCATTCATGCAAACTTCCCTCTCCTTGGTCTTCTGCCTCATGCATCTCCCAAATATTTTTGCTCCTTTTTCCTGCTCACCCATCTCTCCTCCTGCCATGTGTGGCTGCAACATCGGTGGCAAGGCAGCATCCTGCCCCTGATGCTGATAGGCTGTTTTCAGATCTGTCTCACCCCAAAGCAACTGCACAGATTAAATGCTTAACTTTACTGATTTTTCCCCCCTTCCTCCCCCTCCCCCCCCCCTCTCTCTCTGCCTCTCTCTCTCTATTTCTCCATCCTGGCATTAAAAATTCATCCACTCTGTGTTGTTAAAAGCACATTATGCAAGAATCTAAATATACCCCTGGACAGGCAGGTTTTGTTTGTCCCTTCCTGTCTTTACATCTGTGCACTTGCATGCATGCTTTGTTTGCAGAAAAACACAGACCTGAGGGGCTTTTTCTTTGCTCCAAGGCCTCATCTGCTGTGTCTGGTAAATCCCAGTGGGAGGGAAAACCTCTCAGGTAGCAACAGGGTGACAAACAAGTTAGATTAGCAACCCCTTAAATCTACAAACACCTATAAACAGATCAGGGTTTTTTTTTTCTCTCTGATGGATCAGAGGTTGAATCTTTACTTGGTATTTAAAGCTGTATTCTTACCTCAAACATTTGCCAGAGGTTCTGATTTGAATGAAGGTAAGCTGATCCCCGTGAACGCGTTTTATCATCCAAAGGCGGACATCGGGTAAGGAAGAAGAAAGTAAACATCAGCTTCTCCACACTGCCCGCCCGCCTCCAGCAACAAAGGCTGACAGTCACGCCGTTTGATGCTGCCTCCTGGATGAAAGGCCAAAGTAATTGGTTGCCATTACAAACTGTATACCATCCCCTACAATGGCAGCGTGCAGAGAGATAAGAAACGGGTTTTCACCATCTTTTGAACTCCAGCGGATGGCAAAGAGCAAAAGAACAAAGTCCTTTGTTGTTTAAATGAGGAGCGGGGATGTTTTTTAATGTGTTAATTTTGCACTCTCCATGCACTGTCTAATTACTTTTATCTGTGCTGTACAGCCGTTTTTATTTGCACTCGAGAATTTATCTCCTGTTGTGCTCAAAAAACCTTGCCTCCCGTTTCAAGGAGCTGCTTTTATGTCGATGATTTATGTACTTTCAGTTCACTACACAATAACACATTCACCAGTTGATGTATTAAATAAGCTTAATCCCTTTTATAAAGTACAATGTGTAACTAATAAGTGTGGAGAATCCAGTTTATGCCTTGACGTGCTGAATTGCACCTCTCCACTCTGATACACAACTCTCCTCTGTTTGCTCTGCTTTTTGGGGGATCACCACTCGTCTTGCAGAGAAGTAAGAGTTTGTGTTCCTCCAGTCAAATGTGACGCCTCCTGCTCGCCAGAGCGTCTCCACAAAGACAACAGCTGGCAGCTCATCCTGCCCGTCTGCACTGATGTGTGGCGTTCCTAACTCGGATCACGGTTGCGAACGCAGCACCTGCGATCAGAAACGTTGCGGAAGCTGCCACGGTCCTGTCGATTCGGAACCTGCTCCTTTCTGCCTCCTCTTCTCTCTCCTTGGCTCCTGTCACCTTCGTGTCCCAGATGTGTGTGTGTGCGTGTGCAAACGATGAGAGCGGCTTGGACTGCAGGCGTTTGCAAAAGTTTTGCTCTCCTTTGAACCTTTCACATTTCTTAAAGATAAAGATATTAAAGTTTGCGGTTCACATGTGACATGTGAATAAGTTAAAGGAGGATGAATTCATTTGCAAGCCATTTGTACATATCTCACACACTTCCACACAGTTTTCGCCACAGTCGGTAGCAATACCTTTGTCTGAAGTTTATTGAGAAGCAAACAAACACAAGTGTGGGTGCTAAGCAGCAGCACAGTGCCAAGAGCATTTATTAGCGCAAGAGGCATCACAGCAGAGGAACATCTGCTCCCTTGTGGCCAATTCCTCTGCTGGTGCACCTTGCATACGCGGCGGTGTCCCCTCTGTCTTCAGCAGAAGCCGATCTGAGTGACAGTTGTTTGCAGTGCATTGGTCTGTTTTTACTCCCCGTGGGTCTAATTTGTGCAAGCTGCTTTTGAATTGTTGTAGAGAAGATGCAGGAACGGAGCTCCTATGGTGGCTGGGGCATCCAGGATGTCCCATTCCTCTGTGACTGCTGTTGGTTTTGCTATCAGTTGTTCTGTAAATACACATATTTCTACCTATTTTAGCCCAAATTTTAAATATTTGGGTTGACGCAGTTAAGGTCACAGGCTGAAGAGATTGAAGAAATTCATTCCATGCATGACCAGGTGAGCTGCTATAATCAGATTGTACACAGAGCAAATTATATTTGCAAAAACATTCACAATTCCCATATTACACCCCCTATGCCTTTATATTTATAATGTCACTTTTCGTTTATAGTGCGGTGGCATTTGCTACAGCAGCTAATGATCTCCTACAAAGACTCACGCTAAGCCACGAGTCAAAGACGCTGCTCTTTGAGGCAGAGCTCTGCTTTGCAAGTACAAGACTCTGACTGGAGCTATTTTCTCTGCAGGGGACAGGATGAATCCGCAACATCTAAACTCTGTGGGGGAAAAGTCAGAGGCAGGAGCCGAGACCTTTAAAGTGTCAGTCCTGGAAGGGGATAAGAAAAATTTAAAAAGACAACCTGCCAGTTTGACAAGTGAAGATTATGCACCTGTAACTTTAAAAGAAGACAGAATACAGAGGTTCTGCATAAAAATGTGTCGTCCTCTGCCCAAGGTGAGCTCACTGAGCCTTTATGTGGAGCCTTTTTTTTTTTACATCGGAACCCCCACGGCGAAAAAGGAAAACTTCTTTTCTTACACCTAAGCCGTAACCACATGCCAATTTGCAACTCCCCATGAGAGGAATTAGAAAAGTTACAGCATTCACACTGTAATCCTTCAACTGGAATTTGGGCTGATCAAATGCATCATCAGAGCAAAATATCCCTGTTTTTAATCCCAGCTGAGTTTTAGTGTCTTTAGTTTCAGTGCCTGCTGATATTATCACTATACATACAGTGATAATATGTTTTCTTGACGTTTGCTCACTCTGCTAAATATTGTTCCAATATTTTTTTCCCCTAGAAAGGTCTATTCAGGACTTTAAATTCCTCAGTTTTCAGCCAGACCTCGGTGGATTTACAGGAATGTTTCGGATCACCGTCCTGCTTTTGGGTCGAGTTCTGTTCAAGCATTGAAACATTTACAGATGGGCTCACATTTTCGAGCACCCTCTGATACATCCTACTGTTCATGGTGGATTATGTGATGGTGAGCTGACCAGGTCCTGCTGCAGCAAAGCTACAGTCAAGACACTTTCTGAACCGGAAAAATCGATTCACATGAAACATTCACAACATAAATCTTTTTTTGTCGTGAAAGCGGTCAAATGCAGGGCAAAACTGTGGTTAAACAGAGAAATGTGATAAATCGCTTATAGATTGAGCAGGCAGGACATGGACCATGGATTCAGACGTGGATTCTAACAGAACAGGATTTTAATATTGAGATTTATGAAACTTTATTTAGGTATTTGTGATAAAGAGAAATGAGAAACCTGGTGAGAGACATTGACAGAGAGATAAATTCAAATTTGTTGTATTCTAAAAAGATTTCTGTTGTTAAAGTACCTAAACTTTTGTTGCTATAGATAGAGCTTAAATAGGTTTATCCTCTGGTGGGACTTAAAGGGCATTTATCAAGTGGTGTGATTTAATGATGTAGTTATTACTGTTTCAGAACTTTAAAAGGTCAAACTGTCAGCAGGTACAAATATATCTCTTGGATGGAAGATATTGTACCCATTTTTTATCTTTCTATGCTTCCTATCTCAGTCTTTTGCACAGTTCTTCAGTTGATATGTTGAGATAGTAAAGCAATCTGTAACCTTAAATAATCGCTTACTTTCATTTTATTATTAGTACAAGATGTTAGCATGTCTTAACAATAAATAAAAACACAACAAAGTATCTGTTCTGTCCTTTTGAGTTCTGTGATTTTGACCAGTTTTACTATAAATCTTTAATATTTTATTGCTGGAACTATGATTTGTCATAGCAAAGAAAGTAGAACTCAGCAATCATCTGGTGAGGGCCGTCACTGAGAAACAAGACAAGCATCTTGCACACAAACACTCATACCTAAGTCAATTTAGAGTGACTAATCAACCTAATTGTTATGCTTTCAGACTATGAGAGTAAACTGGAGCAACAAAAATAACTCGAATATATATGGAGAAACACTGAAAAATTACACATAACCACAAACATTTTTAATTTTTGTGACAGACTAACACAAGATAAAGTGTAATTGTGAAGTGTATGGAACATGTTTGGTGGATGTCAGTGGGTTTTTTTTTTGGCAAATAATCTGAAAAACATAGTATGGTTACAGCATCCCTACAGAAAAGCATAGCAGAGACAACATCATGCTGTGGGGAGGCTTTTTTTTCCAGGGATTCTGGTCAGAGTTAATAAGAAGAAAGATGAAACTAAATGCAGAGCAATCATGTGTACTGAGTGGGGAGTTGAAATTGTCCAGGGTATTAAACTGAAATGGTTAAATTCATAATTCTGCAGAGTTAAATCAACACTGTGCTGAGTCTATTTGGTCCCTTTGTGAATTGGTATTAATTTGACTCTTACAGTTATTTCAACAATAGTTTGAGTA
>CAEGAF010151217.1:0-28072 GCA_903067075.1 Micropoecilia bifurca
ATTCCTCACACAGCACAAGTTTCAGAGACACACAGAAAGAATGTTATAGACTTTAAAGACAATGATTGTATATATATGTATATATATACATAATAAAAGTAAAAAAATATTATTCACAATCTAACAGTAAATGAGTGATACTTATGCTTGGTAGATGATTGTGGAATCACTGAGGTCAGTGGCCCCAGACTTGTGTTTAAATTAGTTTACGTTTCCACTTTTGAATCTGGAATAAACTTCTTATCTCTAACCTTTGCTATGACGACGGTAGGTACAGACCGTCACAGTGATCTGAATTTAATATTGCTATATTTTTTCATTTGCGTAACACGTAACAACAAAAACAAATCAATACTAGCAGCAGCGGGTGACGCAGATGTACCTTTGTTAGAAGTACTTGATGTCCTAGCCAAAACACGTTTTAACCTGGTGTCTGTGCCCACAGCGGTGTGACCCGTCCACTGCTGGCACCATCTACCAATACAACGCAAGGACTCTGAATGAAAATCGCACCGTGAACTTCAGCGACTTCGCCGGCAAGAGTGTCCTTTTTGTCAATGTCGCTACATACTGAGGGTATACTTTCCAGTATGTAGGTAAGCAGCTGCACACTGTCGGCTTTGTCATTGGAGCAATACTCCATTCGCCGTCTGAAATCTTTTTTGTTTTTTGTTGTTGTTCCATCAGAACTGAATGCACTGCACGAGGAGTTCAAACCCCTCGGTCTCACTATTCTGGGCTTTCCAAGCAACCAGTTTGGCAAACAAGAGCCGGGGGCGAGAAGCGAAATCCTTCCAGGCTTAAAGTAAGAAAACTCTTCCACTTTTTTTTTTTTTTTGTGCAGGTCAAACTTGAGGCAGTCACAAAGAGGAACATTGTGTAAAGCTGATAGAGAAGCTTGAAGTAAATGCCATCAAGTGGAAGTTTTGTTTCCTCGAACTGCTGTGTAAATGGAACTTTGAATCCAGGAAAATAATAGTGTAAAAATGTGAGAATCCCTTAAATTATAGATTAGTGAAGACATTTACGTAAGCGATCATAACACTAGCTGGATGTGCAGAGAAATTCCCCAAACTTGGCAACACTTCTATCAATCAAACCAGTGGCGGAACAAGTCGGCGCTGGGCCGGGGGCGGGGCAAATTTCCGGGCCCCCTGACCAATCACGGGCCCCCTACCAATCACCGGGCCCCCTGACCAATCACGGGCCCTGTACCATTCACCGGGCCCTCTGGCCAATCCCCGGGCCCCATTCCCGGCATTCGACATTGGAGCAACGTGAATCCATTCCTCCCGCCCTGGCTCCTCCAGACCCGGGCCCCCACTGGCCTGGGGGCCCGGGGGCGGCCGCCCCCCCAGTCCCCCCTATAGCGCCGCCCCTGAATCAAACTTCACGAGAGTTGCCTATTGGTAATTCGATAACTTTCTCGTTTTTGACCCCTTTTTTTTTTGTTTTTTTTTGCACACGTTGAAACTATGTCTGCAGTTCCACAAATCATTACTGGTTTTTGGAATAACATCCTGGAGCTTCACAGCCTGAGGGATTATATTTTTTGGGCAGCTGCCAAACTGCAAAGTGCTGCGAACCACAACCACTGATAAGACGCTTTCTTTCTGGATACCAGGTACGTCAGACCAGGCAACGGATTCGTTCCAAACTTCCTGCTGATGGAGAAGGGCGATGTGAACGGCAAGAGCGAGCAGGGGGTTTTCACGTACCTCAAGGTAAGTTCCAGGTTTTAAAATGAAAGGGGAAAAAACCTTTGAGTTATAAATCCTGCATTCCAATCTGTAGGCTTGGCAGGAATAGCTCACTGCTTAACAGAGATATTGTTATACAACTAGTTATTCTTGCTTACTACAGTGGCTAAATTACCACATACTTCACTGTACAGAACTTTATTTTATTGTTTTGCACTAAAGATGATTTGTATTAAACTCCTTTACCATAAAAGTCCTAAATAAATCCCAGTACAACCTAGCTGTCTTTGGAAGTCATCCATTTAAAGGTATTTAGGTAGATAAAGTAGCCAGTGTGAAATTCAATCTTGGTATAAATAAATATATGAAGAATTCAGAGGTTTAGTAAAAGAAAGTTATTGAAGGAACAACTTAAAGACCAAGAAACACAACACACAGCAGGTCAGGTCAGGGATAAAGCTGTGGAGCGCTTTAGTCAAAGCAGCATTGGCTTATAAAACAAAAACCCAAGCTTGGGACACTGAGGACTGTTGATTCCATCATCTGAAATGCAAATCTGGCCTTTATGGAGAAGTGGCAAAAAGTAAGCCATTGTTAAAAAAACACCACAAGAAGTCCCACTTCCTGCTGCGCAGCACAACAAACACGCTACGGGAAACCTCTTAATTTTTCTGTCTTGCGTTCACAATTGATTGACTCAACGTTCTGCCGTTCCAGCGCTCCTGCCCTCCGGTCGGGGATGACTTTGGCGCCCCTTACGGCAGGCTCTTCTGGGAACCTTTCAGAATCGACGACATCAAGTGGAACTTTGAGAAGTTTCTGGTGGGGCCCGACGGAAAAGCGGTGATGAGATGGCACCCGCGTGTCAACATGTCTACGGTCCGAACGGACATCCGCAATTACCTTATTCGACTCTACACGCAGAATTAAGAGTGATAGGCGCTTAAGTTTGTCGTTTTAAGCGATGTAGTAGTCCACGTGCGAGAGGTGTAAGGTAGCAGATTGGATGGTGATGTGACGGTTTCTGATACGTGAAGATGGCATGTAGAATGAAGAGGAGGCTTGAAAACAGGAACTCTGTGGTGCCTCCTCTGAGTCTGGGGGGTGCAGGAAAGCTTTTTAGTGCATTCGAGCTGCCCTGTAATCCCACAGCACCATGGCATCTTCTCATCCCCAGGAACTGTTTGCCATTACTGCAAAATCTGTCTTTTTATTTCCTCTTTCTTTTTAAGCTTCAATAAATCATTAAGAAAAGCCACGCTGATGTGCAGACTTTTCTTCAACAGCACAACAGTTGTAAATACTCTAGCCTGCAGCAGTACAAAGACAAAATGTGAGTAAGACATTTAGAATAGATTTATTAAGCCAGTCAAATACAAAAAGTCTCACATGTGCTTTTTGCCAACAGCAAAAAGGAAAAAAAGAACGCTAAAAACCAGAAAAATACACCTGCTAGAAATTACAGCATACCTTTCAAAGTGCAACTCTGCTGATGTCTCAGTTCTCACCCATCAAATATTTTTGTTCCCTGCAAACTTACAAACTCATTTCACAAAAAAAAAAAAAAAAACTGAGCCAAAGTCCCGTCCCGCACAATTTGAAGCCCTTCGTCTAACTACTTGAAATACTTTATACTAAGGAAATAACTGGTGCTGAGGTAAAACCACTTTGAGATTGGGTTTGACCATCTAAAAAAAATTGTAAAACATATTTCCAACATGTTGATCCTGTACTATGTCATGAAGTCTTCTGACTTTGCAGACAAATCCCCTTGGTATCAATTGCTGGTTGTTAATTGGGACTGAAAGCGTCAAGACATCCTGGACGAGTTTTTTTATTTCTCCTTCCGAGGAGCAGAGCTGTAATATGCAAGTTGTTGTACCAATAGGACTCTAATCACACCTGCTGCCTTAAGATTTTGAAGCTCTGTTTGCAACTGTGTGTTGGGGCTACAGTAAAAGTGGTACAGGATGCAGTAAAATGAGCATAAATATCAGAATGCGTGGTAAAACCAAGTAGAAGTGTCGTTTAATGAGATTAGGTCCATCATCATGGAAAAAAAAGGATGTTTAAGTAATGTGCATTGTGTATTGTGTCTGATACAAACATACAATGTCAATAGCTACAATATATTGGGATTACACTAACAACATAGAAAGAACAGCATTACTAAAGACAATGATTTACACTCAGTAAATGCAACTATCAAAACAGCAGGTTATAAATAAATTATTAGTAATCACAATCATGTTTTTTGGCTTTTTGGTATCAAAATTCATTTCCTCAAATTTTTGTATTTCAACAACCACTTTGAACAGTTACACATATTAGACATTTCTAGAACATCGATGGCACTGTAGAAATCCTCAAAATCAATTAACATTCACATTGTTTTTACTTCTATGATTTATTGTACCTATATAATCATTCAGTGCTGGAAATGAGCACGTCTTGTCCTATTTGCTTTAGGGGAATGGCTTCCAGTAACCCTACAAGTTAATCAAAGTGTTAAGGTGTTACATACTTGCAGAGACACAATTACATAGGTATATTTTGCAGAAGGGAAAAAAAGAAAGAAAAATGATAATTATTCAAACTTATTTAACAAAAGGACTTCAGTTCCAGATAAAAAAATCTAAATAATATGTATATATATTTATATATATTCAGAATAGCGAAGTGTTTCACAAATAGCCTTATAAAACGCAAGTATAAACAACATTACAATAGGATATCTACAGTTCAGTAGGAAAATTATATCTCAATCACACCTTGTCAACTCAAAGACAGTTTCATGCTACTACCCAGACTCCATCACATGGGTACGGTGATGCTTTAGTGCTTTCCGGGGTCGATGTTCTGTCTCTCCCTTTTGCCAAACCCTGTCGCTGTGGCTGCTGTTGACTGATCTGCAAGGGAACAGAAACAAAAAGATTCATTACCGTCGACCCACGAAACCAGGTCTGACTTAAAGTTCACTTCTCCAGTTCTTTTAGTGTTTAAAACATTTTTTTGCAACAGGTTAAATTTATATAGTGTTCATACTCCTTGTAGTTCATGACATTACAACCAAACTACAATGCATCACTGCAGATTAGCAGGTAATTATTAAAATGAGGTATTTTAATATGAAATTAAAATTGCAAGATTTTTTTTTACCAGTTTTGCACATTCAAACACCAAAATACTTGCATAAAATACTCGTAAACTTTACCTTTACAAAACAGCTTAGACTCATTCAGATTAAATGGAGAACCTCTGATGAACCTTCCAAGTGTTGGCAGAAATTCTAAAATGGACCGAGTTCTGAACTTTGACTAAGCCATTCTAACACACACGCATTTAATTTGATCAAAACCATCCAACCTTACTTCTGATTAAAGTGGGCTAAATACAAATGCATGCCACACTTTTCAGATTTTTATTTATAAAAGTACGTACATACACATACATATATAACAATTATACACTAGTTTGTGCTGGTGCATCACATAAAATAAAAAGAATTAGAAAATTTTAGTTTGTGATTTTAACACTGAATGTTTTTTGCAAGGCACAACAGATGTTTTGCACAGTAGATGTAGAATTGACCTAAAATACTTCACATTTAAAGCAATTTGAGCAAAAAAAAATGTGAGCATGCCCTTCACCTGCGTTCTCTGGTGGTGGTCTTGAGCTCTCTCCTACTGCTCTGGCCCCTCGTGGCTGAGGGAATGACATCTGCCAAGGAAAACCCTGACCAAACACAACTTATGGTTAAAACCAAAAATATTCCACACCTGAAGCAGCAATCCTTAAATTGATCCTCATAAGAAACATGCATGAACAAGAAAAAAGTATAAACAAGAAACTTGTGAGGATCACAAGAAACTTAGGGTAAGACAAAGAGAGACGGGGGGGTTTAGCGTTGCCTTACTGGGGTAACAGGCTGGAAGTCTCGAGCTGGGGGCGGTGCTGCTGCTGCAGCTGCGGCGGCGGCGGCTGCTGCTGCTGCCGTGGCGCCCGCTGCGTTGGGCATCCGGGGAGGGAAGTGAATGGGCCAGCCCTCCAGACCCTGCGTTCCTACCTGCACAAAGGGACCACAGTAGGGAGGACTCAGCGGGCCGTTCACTGAGCCCGACGTGGGGTCTGAGGTACGTCTTTCCTGCTGCTGCCCCTATGAGGTGTCATAAGTACAAATGTGATCTCCAATCCGTGCAACGTCTGCCGCGGTCCATGTAAACGTCATGCATGGCCCCGCTGCAGACCCCCAACCCTGCTGCACCCGCTGTTCCCAAATGCACTGGACAACTAGCAAAAAGCAGGTGGTTGTTGTTTTTAAATCAACTTATTGACGCTTTTGCGTCTGACTCTTTCCAGTCACAAGGGGGCACTGGTCTACAAGTTTTTTATAATTATTATTTTCTTATTTAGTACTGAAAGACATGACCAATGATGGCCTTGATTTAACAATTAGCCTAACATAACCTGTTATTGTAAGAGGCATTGTAATGAAGCTGTAACACTATGAAACTCAGCAGCCAGTACCTGTTTGTGATGCTGCATCTGGAGTCTCTCCAGTTTACATCTCTCTGTGCGTTCCCTCTGACACTCGTTCTGAGCCTGATGAAGCTAGATCACACAGGCACAAAACAGGAAAACATGTAGACAATAAGCTCCCATTAAGATGAAATAGTATTGCACTGCAACATTTAAATGCAAATTTTTTCTTAGGTGTATAAAAAAAAAAAGCCAAACAAAATTATTCTTACTTGATTGGTCAAATTGGTAATCTGACCCTGGAGCCTCTCGACTTGCCGCCTCAGATCCTCTTTCTCCTCATTCATTCGCTCCCTGTCACTTCTTTCTTTCCTAAAGTCTTCCTCGAAGATTTTCACCTGAAGTAAAAAAACAAACAAACACACAATTTGTTGAAAGAGAGGCATCTTTATGTTGAATCCTGTTTCTTGGGCTTATTGCTCCCCCCCCCCCACAGAAGATAGAACAAAACCATAATATCAAATGTACTCTTAAAAAAAATCTACTGTATTGTTTTTGAAAATTATTTAGCATGTAGTTAATAAAAAAAAAAATAGAAAAGAAAACTTACTCCACAGAAACAACTGGGGCACCCTATTTTTATTTCTTATTTTTTTAAAAGTAGGTATGATGGTTGAGTGAGGTTTAAAAAAACAATATGAAATTTAACCATACATTTTCCTTGGTAAAGAAGAAAAAAAAGTATTTAGATTTTAGCTTTTCAAAACATTCAATGTTATAATGGTAACTTTGTTCCAAACTATCA
Organism: Micropoecilia bifurca; assembly: GCA_903067075.1. Taxonomy (NCBI): domain Eukaryota; kingdom Metazoa; phylum Chordata; class Actinopteri; order Cyprinodontiformes; family Poeciliidae; genus Micropoecilia; species Micropoecilia bifurca. The sequence continues at coordinate 6,985 of CAEGAF010151217.1, forward strand.
AACTATAAGTTAGATACTCTAGGAGTGTTGAGGATTAGTCTGACTGGAAGTTATACATCAAAATATCACAACCCAAGGAAATCTGTTCATTTTGTTTTAGTGGCAGTTGTCGAGCAGACACAGAAAATTTATTAATTTACTTAGGATTAAAAAAAAAACAAGATACTACGTATAATAGTTCCGAAATATTTCATCTTTACTTTTTGATGTTGATCGATAACTGATACCAAACATAATATATGGAGGACAAATTAAAGTGCTATTAAAATATGACAGGGAGAAAAAAGCAGTAAAGTTGTATAACGTTTTTCCAAAAGCAACTCCTAACCCTTTGTGTTAAAAATAATTGCGTAATTTTTCTCTTTTCCACTAAAACAAACAGAGACAATCTAGGCCTTAGAAAACATGGTTTGGAGCCAAGATTGAGATATACGGAGTGGGAACGATTCAGCTTTAAAGCATGACTGATCATATGTTCATATTTTGTGATGCGCTTCTTGCCTGTTCTTTTAGTACAGCGATTTGTGTGAGCAGTTCCTGTTTTTTCAGGTTATTGGCTGCATCTGCAAAGTTCCCCGGTCCAGGAGGTTGTTGAGAGGCTGAAGGGGAATGCAAGTTCAAGGCTTCCTCCAAGGCCTGGAAAAAAAAAGACAGTGAACGTGTTAAAACAGAATAAAATAAAAAAACAAGTGAAACTGAGTTTGAGCTGAATTTGTTTCTCTTCTGCTCACCCTGTTTAGACGTTGGATCTCTTTCTCCTGGTATTCCCTCTGCTTACTGAGGGGCAGCAGCTGATCCTGCAGGTAGCGAACCTTCTGCTTCAGCTCAGTTGTTTCAGAGTTTAAACACTCCTTCTCGCCCTGAAACAAAGCAAGTTGCACTTTGTTCAGTCTCTTATATTCTTGATATTTTTTTACAACATGAGTGGGTTTTGCGTCTCTCCATCCTCACCTGTACGTTCTCGATCTTGGACTTGGCCAGCAGCAGTTTCTTGTCGTAGTCGCGTTGCCTCTGCTCTCGCTCGGCCTCCAGCTCCAGCACGGTTTTCTGGGACTCGGCCAGACGTTGCCTGAGGTCTGTGATCTAAGGAAGAGTTTAAAACGTGTCTCAAGAACACTCGTCACACAACTCGCGTACAAAAACTGCATACGCAACATAAAAAACAGAAAGAAAAATGCATAAAATGGAAAAAAAAAACAAAAAAACTTGGAAGATAAGAACTTTGGTAAAGATAAACATCTGCTGGTGCCTGTGTTGAAATAGAGCATTTAGGAAATGTGCGTTATCAAATTACAAACCAAGCCGCAAAAAGGACACATTTGCGAACACGCAGTTCTATCTCTGTATAAAATATGAACGAACCGTAGTGACGCAAATGGATATATCTGGGGTTCTGTGGTTTAAACCTAAGCCTGCATGGTGTCCCCGTCTCTGCAGAGTCTGAATGTCGGCATGTTCAAGGCTGCGGGCGTGCACAAACGCAGGTGTGTGAGCGCCGTTGTGAGACAGTGTGTGTACATCCGTGTGTCGCTGCTGCCCTCTGACTGCACCACAGCAGGAAGTCAGCGGGTACCGGAGAGGTGAGGGGAATTCTTGCTGAAGTGTGACAGGCCTTGTGGTAAGTATGCTCAAATAGCAAGCTATTGCAAGATTGCACCTTTTCCACTGGACAAGCACATTGAAACAGAAAAGAAAAAAGAAAAAAGGACAAGCGTCTAATTGCTCCACTTCACTGCCAACTGTTTGCGCATAAACATCAGAGTCGTAAGTTTCCCTGCAGATGGCGTAAAAACTGTCACCATTTGATCATTTGATATTTTAAAAAAATATCAAATGATTTTAATGATAAAACTGAACTAGGGCTTCAACTGTTTTCTGGGGAAAATGAAAAAATGGTCTCCTTTCTTCTTTGGTAGCAGAACCAGCAGTTTGGAAACAAATGAGACAGACACAAACCATCAGACAACATGTGAATCCATCTCTATTCCAGAATACAGTGGGAAACTGAATTTGACACGCTTACAAATGCTTATTATAAACTCAGATATTTTGTTGTTAGTTTTGTTGCATTTCTACATTTTTTTATTAGTCTTTTTATGATTTTTCTCTAAACTTTTATAAAGAGTGAAAAAAAAAATCTTAACACAAAACGAAAAGTGTACTCCGTCATCAAATGTGTCAAAGATTGTTTTTATATTTTGCATTCTTAATATACATGTAAACATATTTTTCACAGTAATTTGCATTCAAGCGGTCTAAAAGTCGATCAGACGTCTTTCCGCAACGTTCATGGCAGCCGTAAAGTCATTACTGTACCTTCTGCTCAAACTGTGACTTCATGGCGTTCCACTGAATGTCCCACTGCTTGTTCACCTCCAGAACCTGTGAGCAGTGCCAGAAAGTGAAACAAACAAACAATGAACATGTAGGAAACAAAGAGCACAGAGACTTTCCCCAATGGCAAAAGAGGATGGGTAGCTACTTTCTTTAAAAAAAAAAAAAAGTAAGCGAAGACTCACATCCTTTCTCTGCTTCTCCAAAAGCTTGATCTTCTTTTCGTACACTTCTATGTCGCATGCTTTAGCTGGGGTTTTCTCTGCTGATTTTCCACTCTGGAGACACATACACAAACATTTTCCTCATTCCACAAAAATCCATGATTACATGAGCACATATAAGAAGAAGCTATGTTATAGACTCAATTAATTTGTTGGCTAACCGTATTTCCAAAGGGAAATATGAAGAAAAAAGTAGAAAAAAAATTGTAAATAATAAGCGCAATTTATGTCCTTGATTTAAACGTACCTTCTGCGGTGTGGTGGCCTCCATTTTAGGTCGAACAGCCGGAGATTCCTCTTTAACCGGCTCGTCTTTGGCCTCTGGAATCTCCGTTTCTGAGGGTGAAGCAGTCGACACCACTGCTGTTCCTCCCGTGACCAGCTCCTTCAGTTTCTGATTCTCCAGTCTAAGTAAGCAACAAAGTGAAAATGATAATATTTCTGAGCAGAGAATCCAGTTTATTTCCTCGACTGTGAGGCTTCTCAGTCATGTCCTTTGGGAAGAACCTACAAGACCCAGAGGGGGACACAAACAGAAAGCACTCAAATAATTCCCCATCAGAAGTGAAAGCGAGGTCCTGCAGCCGCCAAAGCGTAACTTCAGAATGTGTACAGTCACAAAATCAAAACAGACAGGAAGCCGTTTTCACAACTTGCAGGAAGGTTTAATCCACAAAAATGACAGTAGGTGACGTAACGTGCGGCGCGACCTCACATGGTATTCATTCAACCAGCCAGACAAAGGGCTTTCTGCTCAACTGAGGAAATACAAAAGTCCAGTGAAGCTGAAAGAGACGGAGAAACATTACCTCAGCTGCTCCAAGTCTCGATTCCTGATATGATGATCTTCTTCCATTTTCTTTCGAAGCTCATTGTTTTCCTGTCTGAGCTGCTCACACAGCGTCTAGAAAACCAGAGAGACCAGAAGACCCACATTTATCGCTATATTAACCACCAGTCTGTACACTGGTACTGGATTTTTATTTTTTTTACCCAAAAGTTCCTGCTTTTTAAAAACATTGCTTAATTGTTAAAAATAATTAATTAAAATACAGTGGTGTTGATTTGCATATTTATAAAGTACAATTTATCAGAAAATGACCTTTTTTAGGTTAAAACTTCTTTGGGGTTGCTGCCAGCTTCAACCAGGTACATTTAAGAGCAGATAATTTACACCTCAGAATAACATTAGAAATAACATAAGTGTGTTGTAAAGCACATTTCACTTGGTAATTAAGTTAAATTAAATGTGACTGCATAAACTTAATTTGATGTTTTTTTGACTTGAGGCTACAGCTTTTACACCTAGCTTTCTTTACCATGATGCATTGTTGTAGTAAATATTAAGCTTAATAAAATGTTACAATAAGTTTACCATTAAAATCCCTATTTTGAAGCTAAACCTTGTGAAATACATCCAGTTTGATGAGCTAGCTTTAGGTAACGCAACAGCAAAGTTTCAGTAAACCAGCTTCAGCCGAAACTAACTCGCAGTAAAAAATAAAAAAGAAGAAGTCATTTGAAGCGGCAAGCAATAAATGAGCAACCATAAAATTGCAAGATGCGACTAAAGGTAATGAAATTGAACAACCATTATAAAACATTTATTTCAGTCTTTTTACAGGCCTAAACTACAAATAATACTTTTTTTAAGAACCTGCCAAAAACCCTGTTCTCATTTTCTTTCTTTTTAAGGAGGCTGATTTAAAATTTTAAATCAGCCTTAAATTAGAATTTAACGCTTTAAAATGAATAATATGTGACACACCTCCTGTTCATAGCAATAAGTTTAGAAATTAAGTTATTTAATTGTTACTGGAAAGTCTTTATTATTTTATGCCAAATAGGAGGATTAGGCAAAACAGACTAGTGCAAAACGTTGGTCACCTGTATTGTTACAAATGTCAGAGTGAAAGTTTATAAGGAACAATGTACACTAAACTAAAACGACAAGTTAGCTGACTTGCTAAAATTCCCTGACAAAGTGTACATTTGCTTCCAAAACAGATCTCACAAGTTATTAACTCGTTAAAATGTTGCCGTTTCACAACTCTTAATGTAACATTCGAGATATAAAAAAAAATGTTCCAGAAAAGGTTCATAATAACATCCTAAATGTGCCAATTCATTTTCCAGGCTTCATACCTGTAGGAGAGAGGTCCTCTGTTCGTTCTTCTGGACCTTCGAGGAGAGATGGTGAAACTCCACCGCCATGCGGCCGAGGTGAGCCAGCAGCTGGTTTGGGTTCGACTCCTCTGCAAATATGCTGAAAGAGCTCTCCAGCCGCTTCAGCTGACTCGCCAGCTCGTTGTTCTCCTGAGGAAGCTGGGGAAGCGCTCCTGCCACCAACCCCGCCTGGAGAGAGCCACACAGGTGGAAAGTCAGAGATGAGTAGGCGAGGCCATCTTTTACATATTTATTCGAGACCGCACAAAGCCTGCTGTACAACATAAACACTCCGCTTTATTTCTATGGAAAGCAGATGCTAAATACTCTGAAAAGTCAAACCAGTTTGACCTGGTGGATTAAAATTTAGTACTCAAGAGAGTGCTTTTGGCTTTTAGAACCTGCTGCATAAAAATGTTATTTTTATGTGCTAAAATTTAAGAAAGATGAACTAAAATACTGCTATAGCCTAAACTATAAAAGCAATCCCATGTCCAAGGATGTAAAGCATGAATGAACCTGAGTAATTCTAGTCCGTAATAATCCTGGAATTTCCCCTTCACTGACTCAGATGGAGCTGCCAGTATTGTGTTCGTAGGTGAGTCAATGCACCGCTGATGTATTCCTAATTTTGAGGAAATTGCTATACAGAGGAAATCCTGAATTTAGCCTCAAAAGCCACAGGAAATAATTTATGCTGAAGTCAAAGCAAGACGATCATCTGATCTGAAAAACTGATTGGGAAAAGAAAAATTCTGGGGTAGTTTTTATTTTTGGTACATACAGCCAAGGCATCAGAGTTCCTTCCCTCCATGTTCACCCTCTCGGATTCCAATAAGGCCTCCTGTAAAGACCAAAAAGGGTTGATATCCGTCACCGATTCAAAAACGTCACACACACGTCACATTAGATCAAACTGAGTACGTACATGGGGCTTATCTGGCTGAAGTGTTCTCCCTAAACAGCTTGATTGCTCCTCCTTCTCTGCAGTGGGGTGTAAACAGGGTTTGCCTGAAATCAACCAAGGCAACAAGCTAAATTGCAATATTCACTTAACTGGTTATCACGCCCGGGTTGGATACCAAGTTAAATTCCTCATTTGGATGAAATCTGCGGGACTTACTTTGAGCCTCGGTGTGAACGGGCGCTCCCGCGCACAGACTGGCGGCGTAGCTGGCCGACTTTAAAGCTTCGTTGTCCCTCACCAGCTCCTCCACCCGCTGCCGAAGCTTTGAAGCCTCTGACTGGGATTCTTCCAAAAGATCACCTGCAGCATTGTTAGAAATCCCATTGTCACAATCAAAGAAGATGCTTCAGATGAGTATTTTTCATAAGCAAGGAGCAGTCGGTAAATAGGACATGACAGATGTTCAGAGGGAAATAAAGACACATCCTTGGTGAGTCAAAGTCCAATCACACTGCTGGTATGCAACCATGTCCAAAGATAACCTAGGAAGTTTTTCAAGTTTTACAATACGTAACCACCCTTGTTTCACAATCGTTTCATTTTTGTGAAAGTGAAGGCACACAGTCTGCCATGGGAGAGATATTCTTCAAATCATTTTCTGTTTTCTGTTCCATAGATAACACGAAGAAAACAATAATCCCTAGCACTCAGCAGAGATGTGTCATCCTCATTTCCCAGTCATCAGAAACATGCTCTGATGTGGAACCTACCTAAGCTCTTAAGTCCCTTCATCCGTTCCCTCAGCATGCTGTTCTCCTCCAGCAGCTGGCGATAGCTGCTGCCCCCCACAACCTCATCCCTGGCCTTGACCTCACTCCCACCGGGGTCGTAGATGCGATACGGACCTTTCCCTTCCATCGCCGTCGTTCACTTACTAAACATGATCTTCTGAACTGTGGGGGAAAAGGGAGAACTGTTTTAATTATACGTGATTAAAAAAGTAAATAAAAATAAAGCTCACAAAAAAGCTCAAGAGAAGAAAAAATGATCTATACATAGTAGAGTTCTGATTACACATATCTACATGGATGTCCAGTGTTTACATAAAACAATACAGCTAGGACTGATTCTTATGTATTTCTCCAGAACTGCTGTTGAAACACTGAATATATCGGTTATTGGTCATTTTCTAAAAACATGGGTATCCACATACAACAGCCCCTCAAAGATCTCACAAAGTAATCTTCAGATGATTCAAGACACCCACTCAAAAGCCCACCGAAGCCCACGTTTTTAACTTCTAGTTTCTAGCAGTAAGAGTGAAAAACCCATCGCTGATGCCTGATACAGAAACGACCGCCTGAGTGACAACAGAAGCAGCAACCTACCCACCTTAATGCTTCACTAACAGGGGTGACACATTTAGGAAGCGTGTGCTGGCGTTCCAGAGGGCTAAATAACACAACCACAACGCTTCATAAGCAAGGAAGAAAGACAAAAGCAGAGGGAGGAAATACGTAAAAAATAACGATAATTCTAATATTAAACACTTTTTTAACACTCGAGCCTCAAATACAGCCCAATCCCGTTGATGATAGCTACCTTGATTGGCTGAAGAAGGCTAATATTAGTTTTCGCTGTTGTCATGCAAATTGCTAACGACATCTTCGTTAGCTTTCGGCTACAATGCGGGACAGGAAGCCCTTTAAAGTCCGATATTTCTACACTACACGGGCTCCTGTCGGCGCGGAAAGTAAGCCGGAAAGAGGAGCAACACGACGAACCGAAAAAAAACGAACAAAGAGGGTTTTTTGGTTTGGTACCTTTCAGCTTGCTGTGGCCTCTCGTCTCTGTGGCTAGACAGACATCTACTGCGGAAGTAGTCTACTGAGTCTATGCCGTAACCTGGGAAATTCCACCTCGCGACGTTTGATGTAAACAGCAGTGATTGACAGCTAAACGGACCAATCAGAGGGCGGATCCGCGTTCTAAGCGGAGTTGCTGATCGTGATGTAAACACAGAGGCAAAAAAAAAGCGCTGCTCAATTCCACATTTAATCAGGTAATCTTTAATTATTGAGAACTGCTTACCCTGTCCTCGTGAGGTGTTCATAAATACGTACAAAAACCAGGGCCCACTCGTTTCAAAAATGGCTGACATAACTGAAAGTGAAGTTAAATAGGTCCCCAAAAATGATTAATATTTCTCGTGAAAAGGAAATGATTGCAATTTAAACAATTCCCTTACTTTTTTTTTTAACCCTCAGAATGTAACTTATTTTAGAACAGGGACAAACCCGACCGTTTTCGCTGAATTGGTTTATTCTCCATTGATAAATTCAGAGGGGCTGATGGGGGTTTCTGTTGTTGCATCACATATTTCCTCTGAACTATGAGGGTAAGAAGACCGAGATCAAGATAGCAATGAGTCTTCACTGCACGTTAACACGGCCAGCTTGGAAAATTTGTAAGAATCGAATAATAGTTCCTTATAATGTTTAAGTTTGAACTTTGGAAAACAACTATAAATATACACTTTTTTATATATATATATTAATTATTTTGTTGGATAGTTGAATAACCTGTCAAAAATGTTCAAAGTACATTTATTCCACATTTTGACAAAGTGTAACCACAAAATTACATTGAATGATGAGTGATTTTCTTTTTCAAATAAGAGCCTATTCAGCCCACTTCACTAATACCCATAAATAAAACCCAGCACAACCTTCAGAAGTCACCTAAATGGTATATATAGAACTCGCCTGTTCTGTTAAAGACCTCAGAGATTAGTTGGCGTATAAAAGTTCACAAATGGCATCATAAAAACTGACAAAAAGCATGACAAGTTAAAAATAAAGTTCTGTAGCACCTCAGAAGACTTGAATATCGATACTCCCCATGAAATGTTACTGACATTGATCTATTCTGCAAAGAGGAAAGGGCAACATTTTAGTTTTATAGAGGTACAGCGCTGGCAGAGATGTACCCCAAAATATATACATCTTCACTCAGAAGAGCTGAGTACAGATAAACAACAATTATTTTTAATTGCTGTGATGGAATATCATAACTTGCTGCTATATGTTAGTTTGTAACATAACAACAAATGAAAAAGCATTGAAGTTTGTGTTTATGGCCTGAAAAGATGTGAGGAGTATGAATGCACATCACTGTATGACCTAGTCTTAGATAATAAGCATACTAATAAATCATAAAAGTAAAAAATAATGTCAGCAGAAGTAAAATTTTTAGTTTGTCAAAGCTTGTTTATTCAATTTACATGCTTTGACTTATTAAGTCTACTGAAAAGTTCTCTTGTCATGATTTTCCATTCAAAACAAACTTATGAGCCGACATACGTTTTATTTCGTGGGGGGTTTTCAATTCACTTAATCGATATTTTAATAATTTATGTTAAAGAAAATACCAACTTAAGGGGAATTTAATGACTGCAAAGTCAAAAATGAGTATGTGTGAATAAATCGTGCACATTTTCAAGGCAAGAAAATGCAACAAAAATGAAGCAACAATAGTTAAATAATATCTAAACACCACAAAATCTAACCAAATAACATTTTCTCATTGACTCACATAAAATCATATAGAACTTTTCCTGTTTTAGGACAGTTAGCATTACCAAAATTAACAATAATTGAATGAACACTCATTTTTCACTTATTTTTTCTAGAATATGGAAGCAAATTTAAAATATGTGGTATAATTGCCCCTTATTCTGTGTGATTTGGGTCAAATTTTGGTTATCCTTGTAGATAACAGTAGTTTGTTGTCATTTTTGCTCATCCACCTGATAAAACAGATCTCACTGATATGTACACCTTCTCAGATCACACCTTCTCAGATCACACCTTCTCAGATCTGTTCAGAGAATATGTATGGAAATGTAAACGGGGCAGTGTGGTGGCCACTCCAAAACTTTGACTATGTTTTTGTTCCACTACAAACTTCTGTGGATCTCTGAGTTATTGTCCACTTGGAAATCTTGTTTGAGCCCAAGATTGAACTCACTGAAAAAAAAATGAACAGGTGATCCAACTTTAATGTATTACATTAATAGGTCAAAAGTAATCAAATTAAGTTTATATAAGTTAATATATTAAGGTCATTATGTTGCCAAATTAAACAAATGTAAATTAAGCAAGTTCGACAAAGTTAATTTCATTACATGTAACAAATTAAAACAATTCTTTTAAGTTGGAGCTCCATTCTCTTTTTTTAGCATAATATCTTGAGGTGTTGCTTTGTCATTTGCACACAAAGTTCTTTCTCATTGTGCTATCTATTTTGGGAAGTGCATCAGCCCTCCTGCAAGAAAACACCTACACAACTTTATACTTCCACCCCTGTATATCATAGTTTTCTCAGGCTTGCAAGTTTCCTGTTTTCCTTTAAACCTAATAATAACTGTTGTGGTAAAATATTTCAATTTTAGTTTTATCAGACCCAAGACATGTCTCCAAAATGTTTTCCATTGCCCCGGAATGCATTTGCAAGCTGTAATCTCAAGCACTCTCTAATACGTACTGTAATTCATGCTTCACAGCTGATAAAACCTTAATTAGTGATCAATACGTTCTTTATTCTGGTGTTCAAGTAACTCAGTTTGAGACATATCTGTCCAAAGAATATTTTCCAGACGTCTCTGTCCCAAAGATAAAATAAATAGTTTGTCTCTTCAGTTTTAGTCATTACCTGAACTAATCAGTGTTACAATGACAATATCTGTCTGTATGTTAAAGTAACTCGGGAAAAATTGCAAAAGGTTGTGATCTTTTTTTCCTTCATGTGACTTAAGAAAGAATATAAAAGATTGATTTCACACATTGAACATGACCGGTCCTGTTTGGGACTTCCTGAGGTTCTTTTGCCCTCCAACATTGCTTTGTTGTGCCACAGTGTGTGAGTAATGCAGCGGAATATTACGAACCATTTACCCAACTGATTACAAAGAAGTCCTACAGATCCGGTGTAATCTTTCCGTACGTTGTACCTTTTGAACTTTGTTTTAGCTAAATCAGATTCAGCATAACTGATGGCAGATATGAATCCAGGAAGGATGAATGCTGTATTAGAGTGAAAGCTTTCATTCAAGGATGTGAACACTTGAAGGAAACACTTTACATTTTTGACACCATCATCAACCATTCACATTTCAGCTGCTGCTCATGTTTTAAACGATCAGTTGACAGAAAATGTCCCACACTTTTATTGATATGATCATGTAACATTCTAATCTCTTCTGAGAAACTGAATTGCATGTTTTCATTCGCTCTAAGCAGAACATTGTCTTAATTATCATTGAGAAAAACCTTTAAAACATCACTTCGCGTGTTATTAAGCTACGCAACGTGTTTCAGTGACTGAAATAAATTTGTGTTTCCATAATACACAAATTTGTTAAATGGCTCTGTTGGTAAGAAATACAGAAGGAAGATTTTTTTATATCCAGCACAGGGGCTCATAATCAGAGTAAAACGCAACAAAAACCATCTATAAAGCTCAACTGACTAGCTCTAAACTGAACCCTAAACAATTACATTTAGGAAAAAGTAACCTTACTACTAGCTGGCTAAAAGCACTTTAAAGTGGATCTTTACAAATGTTCACAGAAATTAAGCAAACATACTTTTGTTACTGTTTAAGGCAGCAATTTTATGTGGCGTGTTTCTCGTCTGCAGAGTCTTAAAAGGTGGAATTAGTTATTTTCTAAAGTAGAAATCGCTTATTTGACCTCGGTCTGTATTATCAAATGTTTATGTCAAACATAAAGAATATTTTTATAAAGTCCATGCAAAGTTGAATAATGCTTAAAATCCTTCTAAGCTATAGTGACATCTTGTGGGAATTAAGAAGCCATTTCCTCCTCAAACTGATGCACAGGCCTTCGGTTAGCTGGAAATTCAGTATAACATGGCTATTACTTCACACAGTCAGACCTAACCACACAAGAGGAACGCTCCCATTAAGGTTTCCTTTTTTTCCCTCCCACTGTAAACAGAGTTCTTGCTGATGAAGACATTTCTGACAGCGTGGCCTTAGAACTGCAGCCTTGGTGGTCTTACTGGGTGAGAAAACACCCGGTCTGTCAGCACCATGGCACCGTTTAAAGACGATTTCTTTTCTGATAAACTGAGAATCAAACCTTTGTTTATCATTTTAGGCAACCACAATTAGTATTTCCTGTGCACCACAATGTTGAGGCACTCGGCTCATACATGAACTTAAAACCATCGTAGCTTAGAAATATATTCTGTCAATAATTGCCTCATTTTTAGAAACTGTAATGCTTAATAATCTATTGAACATTGAGCATCACACCATTTTGTAAAGTTACAACTGAAAACTTTGTTGTACATACATTGTGATTTAATGTGACAGACCACTACAAAGTAGCATTTAACTGTGAACTGCAGGAAAAATGAAGAGGCTTATAAAAATATACATTTAAATAAGAATTACTAAGTCAATACCTCATAGAACCACTTTTCACTCCATCTAGATGCAAGTCTGCTTCGCAATATCTTTTATCAACTTTGCAAATATAGAGACTCTGTTTTCTCTTTCTTTTTTATTCCTATTCACCAAATTAGTCGAATTCAGTCAAATAAGCCTGGGAGGAAGAAGAAAAACGAATTTTGGTCTCATCTGATCAGACTTTATTCTTCCACAGTGTTTCATGTGTTGCCCATGTGGTTTGTGGCCAACTCCAAACAGGACTTCTCACAGCTGTCTTTCTTTAAAAAAAGGATCAACTTTGTGGTTGTACAACTTGTAATTATGTTCACAGCTTTGTCCACCTGAGCTATTGATCTCTGCTGCTCCTCCAGAGTTACCACTTTATAACCTGACCTTGCTTTTAACCTCTCCAGAACCTCATCCCTGGCCTGCTGTGTTCTTTGGTCTTTGTGATGTTTCTTTTTGTTCTCTAACAAACCTCATGAAGCTTCCTCAGAACAGTTAGATTTACACTTAGATTAAATTACACAAAGGCAGACTCTCTTTACTTTTTAGGTGACTTCTGTGGCCAGTCGCTTGCCATAGTGGTGATCAGAGCAAAATGAGACAAACCGGTCAAACACACGTTTTTATCGGTGAGACATTTTTGCCTTCCATGTCACAGCCATCCACTGTAACAAGGGATCGATACTCTCCTGTGTCTGTTTTTATACCTTTCAAGTTAAGGCTACATTAAGAAAAAACATAACAGTGTGCAGATAGCCTATAGAAAGGGTACAATATATGCTTTTGCTTCCATAAATTCATACAATAATCATTTATTCATCTAAATCCTAAGTAATAGCATAAGTCAGTTCCCAAAAGACCTATTCGGTGGCCATTAGGAAAAGCAAACATACAATTCATGTGGAGAATGTGCTAAAGTTGTTTTTTCCTTGCCTCCCACCAAACACCTTGTCAGTATTTGCTGGTGCAAGATATTTCCTCCTAAGGCTGCTGTGATGTGCTGAAACAATAAACAGGGTGATGACTCTGGGACTTCCAACGCAGAGCAAAAAACAAAAGCCGGAGGATACAGGAAATGTCGCCCATTACTTCGTCCTGCAGGGCAGCAAACTGCACAGTTTGTTTTCTTATCGTGCCAACCGCAGAGACCATTTACAACCATTTTTTTCCCTAATTGAACAAGGCCGAGGGATTGAGCAGAGGGGAGACGTGAAAGAGTAACCTACAGTTTGAGGCCCCATGATGACACAAGCACTCAGCATTCACCTCACCCTGCTAAGGGACAGGGATTGTTCAGTCTGGTAGTAAAGAAACTGCTGCAAAATGCGTTAATAGAAAATTCCCTTTTGGTTTAGAAAGTAGCAGCATCTACTGTCTCCTCTTAGCTGAAACATGTAGAATATTTCTTCTAAATTAAGAAAGAAAAAAACACAGTCACAAAATATGTATTTGCTTTAACCCCAGCAGTTAAAAAAAGTAATATTTCTAAACAGAAAATCTGAATTCTTGATTTTATTTTAAAACTATATGACAGATTATTAAGCATCTCTTCCCCAGGAAGTAATAAAATCACATGATGCACAACTTTAACTGCACAACTGAACTGTTTTTTTATACATACCTATGACAAATATCACAGTAAATATGAATTTTGTGATATAGACAGGAAATACTATACATCAAAATGAATTATAAAATCGCATGGGCTGAAAATCCTCCTCATAACCACATCTGCTTCAGTGACGGCACAAAATGGCTGCAGCCACCTCAGCCATAGAAGGGAAAAAAAAGCAAGAACTCACGCAGTGCAAACAATAGTAACAAGTCTGCAACATTCTGCATCTCCATCTTAAACGTTTAAAAACAAATAACAACTCACCCACACATTCAGCTTCTGTCGGAGAGGCACTTTTTAAGGAAACTGGTGAATAAGGGGGAAGCAATTTCACTGCGAGACTTGGGGAATTCCCGTAACCCAGTAAAATGGCCTGACACTGCAGGCTCAGCCTGAACAGAACCTGGTGTGTGTCCAACTGTTCGGCCTCCCTTTCGACTGAGTAATGCAACACACAAGAAAACAAGTATGAATATTTAAATCCCTTTTATTGGAACAGTAGCTTGCATCCCAGCCGCCCACCTTTGCCGCTGCTATCTTGGATGCACGTGGAGAAAACCTGAAAAATGCAGAACCTCCTGGAACGTATGACACATTTTCTTCTGAGAACAGAGTTCGCCATTCCAATCTGCTAGTTTTTCAGTAATAAGCCTTTATGTGCAAGATATGGCATGCGAACATGCAGTAATAACGTATGGCCCCTTCTGCGTTATTGTGTCGTGATGCCATCACAGCCATCAAAGCTGCAGATGAAACGTAAACAGCTATGCACCACCAATAGCTTTCCCTGAGGACATATTATTAAACCACAATCTGTCTAATTCATGCAACACATGTGGTGCCAAAAGGAGAAAAAAAAACTAAAAACTTCCCCTTCAATCAAAAGGGAAATTCAACAACAATGCAAATATTGATATATTGATAGTGCTATTGAAGTTATCTTCTAATCTCTTGTAATTATCATCAAATGGAACAATTTTATTTTGGGTGTGCCATTAAAACCCAAAGTGACTGACTTGCTGCAGACTATTTCTTGCCTTGGATTTTGGCGTACTGCAGGGGATTTCCTCGCCACATGTGTCTTTTTTTTTTCTTTCTGCTTTCCTCTTTTAACTGAAAATGGCTTGACAACAGCTGCGCTCACACATATGCAACCAACTGAGACACTCACAAAAGCAGAGACGGCTGTCACCTCTGTGCAAAGGAAAAACTATCTTAGCTTAAAAGGCCATACAGAAAATATTATTTAACTTGTTAATTTGTACTTTTTAGCATGCCTTGGTATTTATTATATATAGTTTTTACTTATGCTATCAGCTGCTAAAGCGTACTGGTATGTTTGGCCTTGAATTAGACTGGGTGTTTTCTGATATTTCCATGTGAACATTTTTAAACACATGACAGGCCTGCCAAAATAGAAACTAATACACCTAATGTGAAATACAAACAAACAAATAAGGGGGGTTTGTTATTACAAAGTCAAAGACGCTTTTTTTAGTGGTACTTGTTTTATTGGGGTATATTTAAAATCACAGCTCCAATTAGACAGACAACAATCTGAAGGCACAGCATTAGCACATACTAGTCTTTAGTCTTCATGTGAAGCTTATTTTCACACAACTTAAAAAAGACAAACATCACCCTCACAGGTGGAGTAACTTAGGCTTGAAACAAAAACAAAAAACAAAAACTGGCTTGAAACGCTGAAAGGTCACCGTTTAGTAGGACACTTGGTTTGGCTGAGGTGTGGCAGCAGTTGGGAACGGAGACCGACGCTGATGACATTTGTTTTGGCTGCGTGAGCGGGCTTGTCCCGCGGCCACTGGAGCCGGTGAGACAAAGCTGCAGAGACGTGACGGGTTTAATCTTCCCCTCCGCAGAGGATCAGCAGGGTTTTACGGTAGTCTCCCGAGGTATCGCCCTGAAACGAATGGGAAACACAGTCACAGGAGGTGTTTCAATTACAGGAAATCACGCCGCATATCTGGTGACATTTGGCCATCGTCGAGCTGGAACAGAGAAAAAAGGGTTTACCTTGGACTTACTCAATAGCAGAACTGCAAAACAAAGGCTTTAAAATAGTTGTAATTATAAAAACAAAGGAGTCAAACGTGGAATTACCCTTTCCACTCAGTTGACACTCAGATGATGAATTTGGAACTTCACCGTAGTTATCTTTTGATAATGTAATGTGAAGTTTAGGCCTTTTTATTGGTACAGTTCCTCTTTTAGGGAGTTTGCTCTATGCTTGATACACACACACACACACACACACACACACACACACACACACACACACACACACACACACACACACACACACACACACAAATAATGGTTTATTTCTTATATGTGAAGAAATCAGGCTGAGGTATTTTTCTCATTTTGTGCAAAATGTGTATTGCAATAAAGGGCTGTTACTGACTTCATTTAAGGTGTTTTTTTTTTCCTTTCACATTTTCAGCAACTGTACGACCATCAGGGGATGAAAGTCTTAATCCCCTTTTAAATGCCCCAAGTGGTCAAATTATTATACCAGCATTAGACAGAAGACAGGTTGGACGGGCATGCAATTAGAGCCGCTTCAAGCATTCAGCATGCCAAGATGAGTAATAATATTCATTAGCATAGACAAAGCATTGGCAAAGCATGAAGAGTGAAATTAAGTAACAATAGTTTGGGATAATGCTGCAAAATGTCAGTAGAATTGGGTAAAATCAGTAAAAGTGGTGCTCATGTGCTATTTATAAGGTAGTTTTTGATTTCAATGATCAATGTATTGAGATTTTTTTTTTTTGACGTGTTCAAAAAAGACGAGGCAGCACAGACTAGCTAGATGTCAAATGATATGTGCTGCAGGATCAGAAAGGCGAGGTAGACTGTTATTTTGTTATTTTCTAAGAGCTGCAGTTCTGACCACTGAAATGAAGTCACACACCAGTGTTGCCTGGGTACTTATTGCAACTACAGCGAAAATAAAACTTGAAGAAACACCTTTGAATATAGGAACCTTTAACAAGCGTAAAAAATAATAAATAAAGGAAATCATTTTTTTCACATCATTTAAAAAAAAGAGATCACAGACATTAGCATTTGTCTCTCCTGCATGTTCTAGTTGCCTTGATGCTTGAATACTTTTTTTGTATATAATCGAGTCAAAAACAGTAACAGAAATCAAGCAAAAAAAAACTAAACAAGTAAAAACTGTAAAAAAAAAAATAATAAAAAGATATACACAAATGAAACAAGCATCTTCATGGTTGTAACACGAGGGCCTAATTTAAATTGCTATTTCCATTTCCTTTCAATGATACTCATGTACCTGCATGGGCTTTCTTCCAAGTACTCCTTTTTCTGCCACCAAAGAAACATGAATATTAATACTGCTATGTGGAAAAAAACTAAATATATCTTTATATACATAAAGTGCGTTTGTGCACACGAGCGTGTGTGTGTAAAAAATTGTTTCTCTGTGTTATTTGAATAATTACATTGTAATTTTGCGGTTGATCACACAGAAAATGCATTAACAAATGTATAAAGTTCTGCTTAAAACAAAACATCACATGCCTACAGCATGGTACAGCATCGCAAAACAAAATTTCACTTGCTTAAAGAGACATTTGTGTTGCAACTGTATTTCCGCTGATTGAAAGCAAAATATATATTTGTATGTATATAAATGTATTTTCCGTTGCTTAGTTGTTTTGTCTGGCACCTCTACGCACCCGCAATCCTGCTGACATCTCAGTTTAAAATCCCTGTGCGATTTAATGCGATTCTTAGATAAATTCCTGTTTGTGTCCACTTCACATTACACAGACTTGAGATGAAGGCTCCCTTCTGATCTTACCGGATAAACAATTTTTTATATATATAATTTTTTATCAATGTGTAGTTTTGAAAGTCAAAGGTTATTTGAAGTGTTTAAATATCTCAAAGCTATTCATTTTATGCATCCATTTTAAACCATGACCACTTTCTGACAAAGTGTGCAAATTGGCACTTCCTCTGCAAATAAAAGCCCGGAAACGTCTAAAGCAAGTTGAAATGAAAATTAAAAAGATCTCTCATATTTATATTTCTGTTGCAGCGCGTGATAATATTTCTGCCAAAGCAAATCCAGGGCATTCTGCTCGCTAGTCTTTATTGGTGTCAGGGTGATTTCATCTGCAAGTTATTACAGAACGGCTTTAAGAAACTTCCTATCTCTGCAGCCGCCAGCCAATCACACAGCAGATACAAAGAGGAAGTTGGGTTAGGGAAATTCCTAAACAGCTGTGCGGTAGCCACATGCCTGCAGTCCACCGCAGGAAGCTATAGATTACCGTACCCCACCACCTCACCACAGCAGCGGCGTTTGAAGGACGCTGCTGCTACTGTGAAGGATCTGCAGATGCATGCTCACACAGAGCAACAAAAAAGCAACAAAGAAAAAAAACAACAGCAGAATAACATGACAAACACACAAGTAGGATGAGAACACAATCGTCTTGGCAAGAGTGTTAGTGTGTCTAAGACTTACAATCATAGTCTCTACCTGGATGAATTCATGGAGGGAGACGTCGTGCGTTTCTTTGAACTCTTTGCGAATGTTGAAAAGGTCAACCTCGCTACGGGACACCATGATGCGGATCAAGGCTCTGTCATCCGTACCAAGTCCCTGAAGAAGAAGAAGAAGAAGGTCGTGTTTACTAGTCATACTTTGCTTATTGTAATTTGCAGAACATTCAAATACACATTATTTGGGAAAATCCAAGAGAACTGCCGACTTTCGCCCCTTGTTTATTGTTTTACAGTGCCAATACAATAGATTGCATTACATATTAATAAAAGCACAAACTTTGTGTATAGTTTTTTTCGAAATGGGCAATGGGTCAAACCCAAATCTCTTAATGCAATAACATGTGTGGTCAGGAAATAAGACTGTTGATTTATGGGCGTGTTAAGCAACACTGTCTTATTAGTGCACCCACTTCAGGGGCATTTTATCTTTGGTCTAAAGCAGTGGGATCTAATATTTTGCATTTTGATTTATTTAAACCAATCCATGATAGCGATGGCAGGGCCTCCATGCTTTAAACTGCTGTTTGAAATGAGTGGTTTCTTGGGTCAAGACAGTTTATCAGGACGAACAATCTTGCTTTCATAAGTCTAAAACAAAAAGTTGCACCCCTCCGTTTTGCTCGGTCTCTGTGCTCTCCGGTGAGATTGAGGGGGGCTTCTTGGCCATTGCTTGGCTTCACATAGGTGTTTACCCTTCACCCGTCTTGCCTACTTGTGGTGGTCACCGGCGTATGGCAGCCTCGTTTCTGTCAGTGTGTCCCAGGAAAAGCTGTAGCCACAACCCTGTAGCTTTACACCATCAGCGTGTGAATGTACGCTTCTATGGGTGAATGACTGAATGTCGCCATTCCTTGTCTAATCAAAGTAAGCTGTTCTTTCTCAATACAAAGAAAGAATCACCTCAATGATCAAACGTTATGCAGTTATTATTTTAAACTCACTAAATTCAATTAAGGATTCATTAACATTGTATCAACAGCAGGCATTTCAGTTGGTTTCCAGTGACCTCACCCACTTGCAAATTATTTCCCATGTTGAAAAATATGATTTAATAAAAAAAAACAGTGATACACTGACAGCTTAGTGATTCTGTGTGTGTGACCAATACCTTCATGGCTTTATACAAACGGTCTGCAAAGTAAGACGGCTGGTTCTTCACGCTGCGAACTGAACATAAGACAGAGGATGAGGGACGTCCAGAACACGTCACAGAAGAGACAACGTTCGCAAAGTCCACTTTCAACAGCAAAATATGAAACTTAAGAATCAATGCAGCCGTTACCTATCGCATAAAAGGCGTTTTTGACGTCGCCAGACATTTCCTTCTTGATAATCTGCTCAATGTCCTTGTTGGTGCATTTGACAAACTCCTGGAACACTGTGATGAGAACAAAGAGCGAAATCACTGAGTGCTGGGAAAGAGCCGCCGCCCGACTTGGAGCTAGATTTGCAACTAGGTCGTTGCTATTGACTCAGATTTGAGCTTTACCTCTCCTGAGGTGTGGGAAGCTCCTGGTGCACAGGATGCTCATGAACTTCATCTCCATGTCATCAGACTCTGCGTTACATGCATCTGCAAGTTCCTGATTTGTTACAAAAACAAAAAGAGAAAAAGGCATTGAATCGATTTGTCTGCATTTTAGAGAGTAAAACAACATGAGATGAAGTCACAAACCGCTTCACCTGAGCGTCTGCACAGGCTCTTTCCACATCTGCAGGTCCTTCTTCTCTTGCACCCTGACCATAGCAAATAAGGTCAGATGTAAATTTTGATGTGCCCACCTTTGATCTACTGAAAGTCAGCGGTTAACCACAACCGTTGTTATCCTCAGTACAAGTAAAAAAAAAAAGTATGTCACGACATTCTGAAGGAAATAAATGAGTTGAATAAGTAGATCTTTGTGTCTGCGAGAGTCAGGCGGAGCTGAGAAGACAAACCAGACTTTCAGCCAGTGAGTGGGCGTGGAAATTACAAGCAGACTGAGTTCTCATGATGATGATGACGGTTACCTGAACGAGAGAAACAAGGATGCGACAGAAGTGGCCCGATGTGTCTGAATGAATGGCGTCCTCCAGAGACTTCTTGTAGCCTGTGAAGTACAGTTTTTCAAATCCAGAGAGTGATATAAGATCTTGATTTCAATCCCAGACTCACCTTCTCTGTAGGCAGCGTTCATGGCTTGTATTTCCTCGTTTTTTCTGGTAACTAGGATCTCGATCAGAGCGTGCTCATCTGTCCCAGCTCCCTGTTAAAATTACACACACAAAAAGAAAAATTTTCACAAAGTTGTCACCAAGATCTTGCATCTAGAAGGAAAGCACATGGAGATTTAATCTTTAGACACCGACATTCATCTTTTAGCCAAGTTGCACCCTTGTTTGTAGCCAAACACAGATAGTTTGTCCTAATTATCATACATGGAAAACAAATTATTTTATGGCTATGCATTTATTCATTGTGTACATATTTATTTGTCCTATTAGTAGTATTTTTTTAAGTTAAATGGTTTATTATTTTACGAAGATCTTATATTATGGAATATTTCCATTGATTCCGATGCTCCTTTTGGAAATTATGGAACATATAGAGATTATGGGCACAACCTAAAAAGCTAGGGCTGCACAGTGGCGCAGTTGGTAGAGCTGTTGCCTTGCAACAAGAAGGTTCTGGGTTCGATTCCCGGACCCGGCCTTTCTGCATGGAGTTTGCATGTTCTCCCTGTGCATGCGTGGGTTTTCTCCGGGTACTCCGGTTTCCTCCCACAGTCCAAAAACATGACTGTCAGGTTAATT
>CAEGAF010151235.1:883-27131 GCA_903067075.1 Micropoecilia bifurca
TCCTCCCTCCATACCTCCCATCCTTCCTCCTTCCCTCCCATCCTCCCTCCTTCCCTCCGATCCTCCCTCCTTCCCTCCCATCCTCCCTCCTTCCCTCCCATCCTCCCTCCTTCCCTCCCATCCTTCCTCCCTCCCTGCGCCGTATCAACGCTCAGCCACAGCGATTGTAGACGAATTAGCTCCACAAATCCAACGATTCTTCACTGCATATGTAAAACCCCCAATTTTCCCTTTAAGTGATGGTCTATTAACTTTGTGCTCTGCATTGCAAAAACACTCAATCTCATCAAATCTTACTAATTTCTAATACAAATATATTAGCACACCTTAATGGGACAAAACCCACTTTTTAGCAACTTTTCAGCAAGAACATTAACTCAATAATTCCTTAATATCAACAAAAAAGTCCAATTCCACTTGTAGATAATATTACTGATAACATGAGAAAAATATCTAGTTACAAATGAAATAATCTGCCAGTAGCAATATATGTTTAAGCAATAATAGAGTTATTTACTTAAAACAAGCTCCTGGCTGAAAAGTTTGTTTTATCTTAAGATATTTCTACCAAAAATACTAGGTAAGATTTTCCATTTTTGCAGTGTACAGTTATATATATACTAATATATTTCTTGCACTGCAAAAACATAATCTGATTGCATATTTTTGGTCTCGTTATTGTGCAAATACATTCGTTTTCTTATCTCAAGTGTATTAAGTTGAAAGTAACTTTTCAAAAAAACTAAATGTTACCAAGTATTAACTTAGTTTCTCATGCAAATATCTTAGTACATTTTAAATAAGACAAAACTACATTTCAGCTAAATATAGGAGTTCATTTCAAGTCAATAATTCCTTGGAGAAAGTACTAGTTCTGATTACAGATTATTTTACTTTACAATATATGAAAAATGTTTTGTAATAAGTGAAATAATCTGTCAGTGGAAGTAGCACTTTTCCATCAATATTAAGGAATTATTGCTGTAAACAAACTCCTATTTCTTGCCGAAAATATATTCGTTCAAATTTATAAGTTAGTTTTCTCTTATTTCGCATGTACTAAGATATTTTAATTTGAAATTAGAAAATCTTGGTAAGATTTTGTGTTTTTGCAGTGCAAGTTGAAGGACTTTCCCTTTACACTTCCGTATTCTTCACACGTGAGCAAACACTATAGGGAAATTGGTTTATAAAATAGTCATGGCTATAAGCAATGTGTAAGATTAATGAGTAAATATTTACTGCCCCATTCCCTGGCTTAGTTAATAATTAAATGGTCTTAATTAAAACACTCAGAGTTTCAGACGAGTTTGATGCACACTGAGCTCCTCACGTCACAAAGTCTCTTTCTTTAGCCGTTTTATTGTGTTTTTAGAAGAGGTAGGATAGGATAGACATAGGTTGAACAGGAGGGAATGTAGTAGAAAATAATGTTTGGATATTTTATTCAGAATTTTATTGGAATTAATAGCACTAAGGTTTAGTGGCTCTTAATAATTTGACTAAAAAACAGCAAAACCAACAAGTTTGTAAAATATTGATATAGCAAATGCAGATCTTAGCTCTTTGTTTTGCATGAATAAATCTTGCATTGAATAAATCTTGCATAAAATTTTCGGAACAAAATGACATGTAGGACAAGTGTCTGTATTTTTCTTCTCATTATTACGTTGAAGTGAACTCTGGTGCTGTTCGAATCAGACCGCTCCAAAAGCAGGAAGTGAACTACAACGCAGGGCATTCTGGGTAAATACAACCAAAGCAAGCATGCTAGTTTAGCGCTTGCTAAAGAGAAATCGTACTACCGATAAAATCTGATGCCTCTCCATTTTTTCTTCTTACGTTTTTGTAAAGGAAGAAGTTGTGCTCAGTGTCTTCTTCAGAGGTTTTAGTGTTGTTTCCTTTAATGATTCTTGCTGCAGCGCCCCCTGAGGTGAGGAGGGGAACAGGTTTGATTCATTTGAATGCAGTGTGAAAGTGAACTACAGCCACTGAAAATGTAACGCGTCTAAATTTTGGTCCCCAATCGAACCGAATCTACGCGACGATGTACTTTTCTTGATATACACCATTTTCCACAGACATCAACATCCAATAGAGGAAAAAATTTGTAAATGTTCAATATTTTTCTTATTTTAAAACTTATAGACAAAAATAAGAGTGACACTTTAAAAATGACCACATATTTCCAATAGTCGATATTTATTAAACATTAAGGGTTTTTTTCACAAACGTTTATTTAACAAAAAATGGCTCTTTGGTGTATAAACGTTACCTAACCTTTTTATATGCCAACTTAGAGTGGAAATAAAAAGATTTATGGTTATCCAATATATGAAAAAAATCCCCTTTTATATGACAAACATGATGCTAGAACTATATTTCATAATGGTCTAGTCAAAGTCCAGACCTAAATCCACCTTGGAACACCTGAAAATTGGCAAATATTCCAGTCCTTAGATATACAAAG
Organism: Micropoecilia bifurca; assembly: GCA_903067075.1. Lineage (NCBI taxonomy): Eukaryota > Metazoa > Chordata > Actinopteri > Cyprinodontiformes > Poeciliidae > Micropoecilia > Micropoecilia bifurca. Next base: position 3,354 of record CAEGAF010151235.1, read on the forward strand.
TATATGTAACTGGAGGAAACTCTACAAAGATTGAATTTTTTAACATTTTTCATCAAATTTTTACATCATTTGATACTTTGTGTTGTTGGTAAAATCCCAACAAGATGCCTAGAGGTTTGAGGCGACACCAGGAACAGCTTGAATACTTTTGAGAGTAAAGATGTGTAAAAATGCAGCAATTAAAATAGATTAGAGAAACTCGAATTAATTAATGCAACTATGTTTTTTTTTTTATAAAATCACTTATTAATCTCTGGTTAACAGCTCCTAATCATAATGAAAACATTTTTCAGATTTTTTATGAAATTGATATGAGTATCTAGGAACTTTTAATTGCTTTTTGATTCCCTGAGGACAAATATGACGCAACACAGCAAAATAAATTTAAGTAAATCCTCACAAAAAACTGAAAAAACAAACCAAAGATTGTTTTATGGGACATCTGTGTTCCTGCCCTGAAAACCAGGCAAAACTCTCTCCTGGTGTCATTTGCCTAAGTTCTGTGCTCCAGTTTCGCTGCCTCTGCTGCAGTTTGAGTTGCTAAACATCCCAACTTTCTCTCTCTAATTTATATATCAAACATGTTTTTGTTCATGAGAAAAGAAATTGAAATAATTTACTTGTAAAGGGAGAAATATTCTTTTTTTTAGTTGCTCATCCTGGACTTGTAATATCTGCCATAATCCTGTAGAAATTGTAACATGGTTAAAGCTGTGCACATTTCCTTCGCGAGGCTTTTTGTGGTCTCTTAACAGGGTTTAATTCAGTTGCAGTTTTTGTGAGATTTCTATCTGGTTTCCTCCTCAGCCGGTACATAAACCCGTCTGGAGATCAACTCAGCCGCTCTGAAACTTTCCACTCCGTTCGCCCCGTTTTGGCAGAAACTCTGTGATTTTCCTACCACAAAACTCTGGCTTCAAATAATCAGAACTATACCTCCTGAAAACTGGAAATACATCTTAAAAATAGGCTGATTTCTGTTGTCGTTTTCGATCCGTAGGTCAGTATTCAGAACCTGGGTTCATGTGTTTGAAAAAGTCCTAAAATCTGGTTGGCAGCTGCATCCAGAGACACAGGACAAACCTACAATTTTAGTTTTAGCATGAATTAAAGAGATAAACTGCTCAAAAAAGACCTATTATTTTATTTTATGTGTATTTTTACAGATGTTTAATGCTACCCTGGTTCTCTGTTGTGATTTTAACTCTAATGTGGTGAAACATATGAGGGATTGCGACTATTTTCTTTTGTTTGGTTTTTTTCAAACATATGTTAGAAGGGACATTGGCAATATCATTTTAATATGTCAGAAATTTGTTTTCAAAGAGGAAATAAATACAGAATCAACGTATTGAATATAAAACTATCGATACATAACTTAATAAATTGCATATTTCAGACCAGACTAGAGCAATACATTGCAACAAATTATTTCTGATCTTTTTGGTGAAAATATTGACACAAATATCTTAGTACATTTGAAATGAATGAAAACTACAACATACAAGTAACTTTTCAGCTTATTTCATTTAAAACAAGACATTTTCATGATGTTTAAAATGTGAAAATTTTACTTTCTCACAAATATTAAGAAAATATTGACTTAAAACAACCTGAAAAGTTACTTGTAAGTTATTTTTGTTTTATTTAAAGTGTACTATAAATTAGACCAAAAATACTTGGTAACATTTTTCATTTTTGCAGTTTCTGAATCTGTTTGGTCTCGATCTTATTGCAGCCATGACAGATGCAAATTGTAATTATAACTGAATGTCAATTTTAACAAAATGAAAAAATAGATCCAATAATCCAGGCAGTGTGGGAGAAAAAAAATCTAATCAATAGTTTGGGATCAATACAAGCAGCAGCTGTGTTGTTTTTGCACTGTTTTCCATACTGATGCTGATTTCCCATAAAAACCAGGGATCTTTGAAACAAAACGACTTCAGATGTTTGTGGGATTTTATCTGCTCAGCTTTGTGGAAACGTCTCGTCTTCTTGAGTGCTAGCACGATTAAGCTAACGGGGCGGCCATTTGCATTTTGGCATTCATCAGCATTACTGCAGGACGGCCATCATCAGTGTATTTCTCAAGAGTCCCACGTTTTACGGCTCTAACTGAGTGTTGAAGAAGAAGAAAAACAGTCTGGTTCATCAGCCTGAAGAGAGAAAACGGCGACCGGCTGGGAGGTTGTGATTGATTTCTGAGGTTTCTCCCTGAGAGATGAGACAATCTGCATGTCTCACTCCGTAAACCGATAAACGGCATCGATCCGCCGGGATAATGAGGCCGTCCAATACGTCCCCGGAGAGCCAGATGAAGAAACAATTAGAACAGCCTGGCAGAGGCGAAGGCGGAAATGAAGATCTACACAAATAGATCTATAAATAACAACAAAGACAGTGTCAGAAAATGTGGGAAACGGTTTTTTTTAGGGGTTTTAGGGGCCAATACTGTTTTAAATAACAGTTGTTCGTATTGGCCCAGTTTTATTTATCTGGCCAATATCGATATGTTGATAAAAATGACCATCCGATACCGATGTTGGTGCCAATATATCATATATTTTCAGAAATAAAGCTTGGATATGAAAGAAAACAAACAACAAAACTGCAAAAGCAGGTAATCATTTTATTAAAATGTAATAACTTACTCTAAACGTTTGGCTTAAAAATGGATCACCACTGAAAGAAAAATTACAAAAATTGGTACACCTGTGATTGCGCCCAAATAATTAATTTCTGGACTCATCTGTCCAGAGGACGGATTCCAGAAAACCTCTGGTTTATCCAAGTTTCTCTCTGACAAAGTTTAAACGGGCAACTTTGTTCTTTCTAGAGAGTAGAAACTCTAACAACTCTCCCATGAATTCCACGTCTACATTTCGCCTGATTGTAGACGTGGAATGGACATTTATCCCAGATGCTGACAGAGACTGCAACTCTCTGGACGTGATGCGTGAGCCGCACTTCACCTGCTTTATTATTTTTCTGGTGCTTCATTGTGCAAGTTTTGACGGCCGTCCACTTCTGGGCAGAGTTGTGATGATTCCCATTTGTAGATGATCTGCTTCATAGGCTGCGTTCACACTGCAGCCTGAAGTGACCCAGTTCAGATGTTTCTGACGTAATGCGACCTGTATCTGATCTTTTCATGGCAGTGTGAACAGCTCAGGTCAGATTCTTTTAGAATGTGACTCATATCNATAACGTCCAGGTCTCATTCATCCGAACTGAACGTCACTGATTCTCAACAAATCTCACTATTCTGGTCCTGATACGAGCAAGAGGGAAGAAAATCAACAACCATGACGACTATATGAGGATTAAGTTGTTAATATGTTGCTCCAGTTGGACAACAACTTCAAATATATAAGCTAAGCTCCACCGTTAGCCTCCATGTTTACTTCCTCAAACACTGAGCTCTTCTTCTTCTATGGTGGTTGGCAGAAACACTGAGAACCTGACGCTATGGCGCCCTCTACTGTGCATGCAGGACACTTTCAGGTCGTTTACACTGCAGAACACATACAGGTCAATTTACTGTGTGAACGGCTGGCAAAAAAATCGGAATTGAGTCACTTCAGGCTGCAGTGTGAACGCAGCCTTAGTGGATGGATGAAGCTGGAGTCTTTAGGAGACTTGTAGCTTGTAGCTTCACCTCCTTCTTCCCGATGTCCTCATGTCTTCTTTCCTCTCACCGTTGTTGATCTGGTCTTTATGCCTCGAGTCATCAGTGGTTCGGTTGGTTTCCTCTCCTTTTAACCAGTTTGTCTCGGAACGTTTCTCAACGATGTCTCAGCTGATTACCTGAACACTCACAGGTGTTTCACCTGAGTCTTTTACCTACCTGACCTTAGTGTAGCTTTTGCAGATGCTCTGCTTGCAACTCACACATTTCCCTCAAAGCAAGTAAATGGAATCGATCAACATAAACCTGACATTTTATGACCTAGTAATGAGAAAGTAAGAAAATGGTAAAAGAAAAAGAAAAATTTAAGCAATGAACTAGTTCACAAACTTTCAAGCAGCACCATATATATATATGTAACTTTTCTTTTTTTCCAAATGACTCTGTTTTCCATGAATGCGGTGGGTGGTTGTGGTGTGGCTCCTGCCCCCCCCGCCGCTGTCAGAGCGGTGCGCGGCGGCAGCAGCCATGGCGTCTGTGTTTCCAGGCGCGGCGGCGCGGCGGCGCTCTGCCACCTCAGGCGTTTTCACCGCTGCTCCCCTGGACGCCTCCTTCGGCTCCGTTTCTTCCCGGCTCTCGGCCAGCTTTGGGGTTTGCAGTGAGGTCATTAAAAACTGCCCACAGGCAAAGCTTCCGCCTCCATCCAGGATCCCATTATGATGAATACATTATTGCTTATCCATATGAAGCCCACACACTTCGCCCGGCGATTAGCCAGCGATGGACGCTGCTCCACTTCTCGCTAAACTGGGACAGACCTGTTTTCCTGGAAAACAAGTTTTAACATTTATGTCCTGGTATGTTTCATTTTTTTACTTGAACAGATTCTCTTATTCTGTACGACTCAAGCTCAAGACTTCTTGCTCTCAGGTGGTAGCACTGCTGCTTTGCAGCAAGGTTATGAGTTCAAGTCCCAACCTGCAGTCGTTCTGCATGGAGTCTGTATTTGTGCATTGGGGGCCTGTGATTTACGAGATGAGGAAAATGTTGAAGTAATAAACAGAATGGAGTCTATGTGTTTCACTGTCTGTGACGGCATATTAACGCCTTTATAGATAGAAAAGGAAAAGGAGGAGAACTTTAGAACGTTTCCACCCAAAAAACCTGACGTTTCCAAGTTCCAAAAGTTTGTAATTTGTGTGGAGAAAACAAGAAAGTTTTCTCAAAAATTGTGTAGAAAAATTTTTAAATTTGGAGTTTCAAAAGTTGAAAATTTGTGAGAAGAAACGACGAAATTTCTGTTTTTTGTTTTTTTCAGAAGATTAAGAAAAAAAAGCATTGAAATTTCTGAGCTCATAAATGTTTGACTTTTGGAGCTCAGAATTTTCTTTTTTTGTAGAAGTTTATTCCCTTTTAATTGTGAATTTATTGAGGACTGAAATATGTCCTGAAACTATTTATTTTTTACCTTTGAAACTAACATTTCTAGGTTATTTTTAGACAACTTGTAAAATTAATCCAAAAATGATTGTTTTATATATATATTTTTGTGCAGCTTCTTTTTTGTTGAGGCTTTTAATGCCATAATTTCCTTTTCAAGTTCAGAAAATTCCAACTTTTTCCTAAATCCTTGACGTTCAGAATTGACAGGTGGCTAAAAGTTTCTGTTAAACATCGACGGAGGTAAATAAAGACAAGGCGACGCGGTTGAAGTCATCCTGGCCGTTTCTGGGCCGCTGCTCAACATCGCATGTGAGGAATTTGTTGGGTAAAAATGTCGACAGCTTCCTAATTGTCAGGTTTGGTCCTGACAGCAGCCGGTTTCAGCTGGATGTTTGTCCCTGACTCTCAGGCTGCAGCAGAACCGACTGCCATTTGTGATCAGCATCTGCAGTGGCTGCTGGTCCTGCCTGCTGGATTAATGATTTAGCTCCCTGTTACAGTAAAAATCCCTCTGCAAGGACAGGACTGAGTGTCCTATCCGGCTTATTAGGCTTCTAATATGAAGAAATAAAAAGTACAAGTTGCTAAAATGCTTTAATTTTATATTAAAAAATGGCTATTACATTGGAAAAAGTTTCAAATTTGAAGACGATGTTTTATAGAGAGGCAGCAGAGAACCAGAGCCACATCATTACGTCATCTAAAACGTCTCTTCCAGTAAATGTTTGATTCTCCCTCAAAAGGGATTTGTCTTGTTATTCCAGGAAACAGATGTTGATAAAATCACTGTTTCAAGCAACAGTTTGTGACAGAAAACAAAGCAAAAACATGCCTTTTTTATTTTCTGTTTTTATCACATTTGAAGTACATAAAAAGAGCAATGATGGAAAAGTGATAAGAAAATACGTTTCCTCGTGATTAATAAATCACATTTATTCCTTCTTCAGCTGTCAGAAATTATATCCCCGGAATTACATCACTGTTGAAATTTAATTACTCAGGATTTTGAAGGTGATTTTTACATATTTGAATGTAAAATTGTGTTTTGTGTCCTTATAACCATCGAAGTGAGAGTTGGTCACCACCAACGTCTGCTGTGGGATTAAAAGTTATCTTAAAACGTTTTAAACGATTGGAAAAATACTGATGTCTGTCTTACATGGGAAATATGCCAGGATGGTTGCAATGTTTTCATTGTTTCCAGTGTTCGGCTAGCAATTTAAGTATTTAGCTCCCTTGTTAATTATTTAGTTACAAGCCTAATATTGAGCTAGCAACCTAATTATTTAGTTAGCAAGCTAAATATTTAGCTTTGGTTCCCAGTTATTTAGTTACAAGCCTAATATTGGGCTAGTAACCTAATTATTTAGTTAGCAAGCTAAATATTTAACTTTGGTTCCCAGTTATTTAGTTACAAGCCTAATATTGGGCTAGCAACCTAATTATTTAGTTAGCAAGCTAAATATTTAGCTTTGGTTCCCAGTTATTTAGTTACAAGCCTAATATTGGGCTAGCAACCTAATTATTTAGTTAGCAAGCTAAATATTTAGCTTTGGTTCCCAGTTATTTAGTTACAAGCCTAATATTGGGCTAGCAACCTAATTATTTAGTTAGCAAGCTAAATATTTAGCTTTGGTTCCCAGTTATATAGTTGTGAGATAAATATTTAGCTAGCAACTTAAATATTTAGTGAACAAGTTAATGATCACAACCCATTTCTCCCGCTAGCCCCATTCTTGTTTTGGTTGTATCTACCCAGAATTCCCTGCACTGTAGTCGACTTCCTGGCTTTGTAACAAACAACCCGTGATGTTATTGTCACAAACCTTTCACAAATTTTCACTCTAAATCTGAGTAAATATAACGAGACATTTGCAGTCTGAAAGATGGAGCCCTCATCAGGGCCGTTTCAGCCAATCAGAAGTCTTTTTATTATTATTAACATTTTCTGTAAACTGTAGAGATGATAAACTATAACTGTGAATAAGATACTATCTCATCTCAAGGTTTCCAACACTGAAAAAGTAAAACCATCTGCAGATGATGGACAGTTTCTATGTGAAGTTAACCAAGTACCAGTGATTAGTCACACAGGATCATTTTACTGAGAAACTGTTTTACTCCTATTCACTAGATAAGGGCTCAATATGTCAGCGTCATAATAACAGTAATGTATTCTAAATATTCAGGGACACCATCAATGGGTTAAGAGCTTATTTTAATTTATCTGAAAGGTTCCTCAAGGATGTTTTCAAGGTGCAAGTTTTCAAAGTTATTACTACATAATATCATGAGCCTCTGTATCAAAAGCTTTACATATCTAAAGGGTTTACACAGGAAAATATTAAACCCAAATGATTTACTTAGGTTGGTTTAGTTTTTGCTGCATTTTCTTGTTCGTCTCTCACACACACACACACACACACACACACACACACACACACACACACACACACACACACACACACACACACACACACACAAGTTTCAGATCATTAAACTAGTTTCAGAGTTATCAAATAAGGGTTTTTCTTAAAGAATTAGTTTTTTTAGTCCTATCAATGTTGAGCATGTTGAGAGGAAAAGAATCAATAATGAAATAACAAAACTCTACATGAGCTACAACTCAGAGTTTATATGGTAGTCAGCAAACCCAGCTTTTATTGTGATATCCTACTTCTGCTAGTTTCCATGTTAGCTAAATATTTAGTTAGCAAGCTAAGTTTTTAGCTTACTTATTAGTTATTTAATCAGAAAGCTAAATATTTAGGTTGTTTGTTTAATATTTTGCTAGCAACTTAATTATTTAACATTCTTGCTAAGTATTAAGTTACGAGCTTAATATTTATCAAGCAACCTAAATATTTAGACAGCAAGCTAAATATTTAGCTTAGTTGCAAAATATTTATCAAGCAACCCAAATATTTAGCTTCCTGACTAAATGATCAACAAGTAAGCAAAAATAATTACATAAATATTTAGCTTGGTTGTTAATTATTTAGCTAGGAAGCTACATATTTGGTTATGAGCAACATATTAGCTAGCAACCAAAATATTTAGCAAACATAAGATTTATCTTGCTAATTTATTTAGTTAGGAAGCTAAATATAAGTAATTGAGAAAGCAAGTTAAGTATTTAGTTTGAAACATAAATATTTACTTTGGAGGTAAATATTTATTTTCCTCCTGGTTTTATAAATCAGTATTTGTATTTTTTCAAGTGTATTCTACTTTTAGTTTGGATTCTTCATAAATGAGACCCGGAGCTTAAAAGCCAAAAGTGGAAAATGAACCGAACCGTAACCAGGCGGCGCCTCAGTTTCTTTATATTAAATGATGATCATTTAGCTAATTTGTTATTAACAAATGACCAAAGCAACAGAAAGACCTATAAAAAAGTCACTCAGGGCGTCTATGAGGGAAGGGGCAGGTGGTCAAGCACTTTCTGCACCTGAACCGGATCAATATTTCACTGCAAACTCAACTGTCACATGAAGTTTGTCACCGGCTGAAACAGACGGCGGAGAGAGAGACACAGCCGCTGTAAATAGTTGATGAGGTGCGACTGAAAAACAGCAGCGGCACAAATTATTCAAATGATAAACCAAATCTGCCTGAAAACGGCTGGGAACGGCGTCACCAGCGAATGCAAGATTGATGCTTTTCTCCTGGTTCTCAGCATCGCGGCCCAGCGGGAGGCTTGAGCCAAAGAAAGGAGTCAAGCGGGTTTGTTTTCTGTGCCGGTTCTGCTGCTTCCAGCTCGCTGGTACCTGTGTGATGCTGGCCTGATGAATAATGATGACGGAGAGCAGCTGAGGTCCGGCGGACTGGGAGGATCCCGGACTGAAGGCCGGTTTTGATCACAACACGGATCTTCAGCTTCTCACCTGATGTTCAGCTGTCAGCCTCACAAACCTGGTGTGCAGCAACCTGTCAGTCAGCAGCAAATCAAATCAAAATATGGATTGCCTTTTTTGTGAGCCGCATACTGTCAGTCTGCTCCGAGTCTCTCAGCAGGACAGAGCGGATGTGTGTTTGTGAGTATTTATTTATATCACGCTGCTGGTCGAAGAAGCTGCTGCCTCTCACTGCAGGACCGTCTCTCTCCTCCGCAGAGACGAAACGTGTGAAATGCTTCACACAGGAAAATGCTAATTAAATCCAGCATCTGAGACTCAGACACATAAAGATTAGCAGCAGAAACGACAAACGTTTACTTACACCAGTGGTTCTTAACCTTTCTTCAGGTACCGAACCCATCAGATTCATATGCGCCTTCACTGAACCCTTCTGTAGTGATGAAAAAAAAAAATGTTTTTTTCCAAAATCAAGACATATGGGTGACTCAACTAGAGTCTAGTTCTGTCACTTTAAGAAGATCATCAAGTCTTCTTAAAAGGTAGAGTCTCTGAGATCAGATCTTCAGAATATAGTCAGTGTTTTCAGTAAAGTTGAGCTGAACTGTCCAGGAACGACCCAAGATATTTAAAATGAGCCACAGTTTCACCAGGTTGACCATCGAGAGAAACTGGAACCACTTTAAGGTTTAGATCATTTAATTAGCTCTACATTCTTGAGAGAATGAAAAATTGGGCGACTGTGGCTCTGTGGGTAGAGTAGTCGTCTCGTGATCGGAAGGTTGCAGGTCCGATTCCAGCTTCCTCCTGCCACATGTCGATGTGCCGCTGGGCAAGGCACCTAACCCCAAATTGCCTACCGAGCTGCGTATCGCTGTATGAATGTGAGCGTTTGTGAGTGCGAATGGGTGAATGTGGCTCTAGTGTAAAGCGCTTTGAGTGAGTTAAAAATGATTAGATAAAGCGCTATACAAGTTCAGTCCATTACCATTTACCAAATTAATAATAAATAATAAAGACTTTGCGGTATTCTGATTCCGTAATGTAATTATATTAGTTGTGTTTCCACCTCACACCACTAGAGGCAGCACCAACCCGAAAAGATGAGACTAAGGAGCAGATTTAGAAGAACACAGAAAGATACAGTTTGATAAAAATTGTGAGCTGAAGTAAATAAAGACACAAGTTCAAATCCCTGCTGAGAGTGAAGCTCCTCCAATCAGGCTCCTCCTCAGCTCTGATTGGCTAAGCAATGTAACGTGATCCTCTGATTGGCTAAGCAACATAACGTAATCCTCTGATTGGCTAAGCAATGTAACGTGATCCTCTGATTGGCTAAGCAACATAACGTGATCCTCTGATTGGCTAAGCAACATAACGTGATCCTCTGATTGGCTAAGCAACATAACGTGATCCTCTGATTGGCTAAGCAATGTAACTGATCCTCTACAGCAAGTGATGTCAAAGCTGGGCGTCATCACGACTTTACACAAGTGAGTCTTTACCTCAGAGGCTCCGCCGAACCCCTGGGGTTCAACTGGACCCAGGTTAAGAACCAGTGATTTACACGTTTGAAACGTAGAGTCGTGTAAGTACAAGTTCTTTTTCTCCGCTTTTGGGACTTTACAGTCGATTATTAGCTGTAATTATTGGATCTTAAGCTCAGAGGCACCGAGATAAACCCAACAGACAGTCGGCAGGATTACAGGTTTAACAAAGAAAGTCCAGGTTCTCTGGACGTCTAACCTGGACCAAAGCAGAGCAGAACACAACATTTGACCATTTTCTTGAGTTCTATTGGAAATATCTTAAATTAAGACAAAATGGATGTACAAGTAACTTTTCAGGACGATATATGAGGTTGTTTTTAAGTGAATAATTCCTTCACTTTGATAAAAACAATAGTAGCAGTTAATTTGGCAGATTATTTAACTTCTAACAATAATTTCCCCCATGTTATAATACAACGCCATGGCAACAGGTAGAGTAAAGAGACACAGAGAGAAACAGAAGAATACGAGTCATTTGGTGTTCTTTAGTGTTTTTTCTGCATTATTTTTCTTTTTGCTGCACTAAATTAATAATACCTGCATCTCCAGGTTTCATTTAGTTAACAGTCGTTCTACATCAGCAGCTCAGCTGTGGACAGCATGTAAAATAATTGTCTTTTCACCCTCCACCTTTGTGCACATATGCAAAATGTCCAGATGTAAACAATGACATGCAATAAAAGCACAATGAAAACTACGTCCAATAAGGGATATTTAGGTATCAAATTTGTTACAATCTTAACTCTGCCATGTAAAAACGATGATCTGGTGGTAAATAGGAGACAGAGGAGGTATAAATATTAATAGGACAGGCTAGGGGCAAACCAGGTTGCAAACCAGGCCTTCTTGTCCTACATCAGTGTGTGACCTCACTAATAGGCAAAAGAAGGATCAAAACTCCCAAACCCTGAGACAGGCTTCTCAGAAGAGCTAAAGCTGTTATAGTCACAGATTGGTAACGGAAAACATTTCATCATCTGATTTTTCACTGCAGGATTGTGATCCAAAATGGTCAAAGATTCACTAAAATATACAGAAAATTAACGTTCCACCATGACTGTCTTGGTGAAAAACGTATAAAAATTGGTTGATCAATGTTATTATCAAGACACATGGTTGGACAATAAATCATTAGTAATATATATATCATATCATGATAGACAAATTACTAATATCAATAGATAGAATATTCACTGAACTCTGATCCAGAACCGCACAGCATTCTGGGGGATGTAGGCAGAGGAAAAACTGTAGCTGCTCAAGACTAGCAAAGCAATGTTGGTGGCTTCAACTGAGCTCACTTATTCTTTGGTTACCTAGCAACTCACTCATTCTTTCGTTGCCTAGCAACGACCTGCAGCAGCAGTTTCAGTTTTTGCCAGTAAAAAACAAAGACATGTAAAGAAAGTTTTGGATAAAACAGAAAAGATCACAAAATATGTCCAATATTTAAAGCAAAAAAAATAAATAAATCAATAATTATCAATATCGACTGATAGGAAATGTTTATATGATGATGTACTTTTTTCCAGCTGTGTTACAAGATGGTTGTAAAGCTTTTAATTTCACATTATTAACCAACTCTAAGGTCCAGTTAAAACGAGCTCCAGTTGGTTTCCAGTCCTCCCACTGTGGCTCTAACTGGTCAGAGCCGTCGTTGACCTTCTTAACGGTAGAGTTGGGTGACGAGGCGCCGTCGGTTCTCCATCCGCTCACCGATCGTTTCTGGATATTAAGCGTAAATAATTTAGAAGCACAGAACATCCCTGCTGCAGTTATTCATAAAGAACGAATTGAATCCTGCAGTTTTCCCTCCTGCCTGGAGGGTAACATGAGCTGTAAGAAGGATTTCATTCCAACCAAGTAAAACTATAATAATTAGTGATTTTTAATTTCAGTCATGCCTCAGCTTTCCGGAAATCTTGCGTTAAGTTGACAGTTTAATTGGAAGCGGTCAGTTAGATTAATCAAGAACTGGAAGACTATTTAAGTTTCATTTTAGTGTATTTTATTAACTTTTAATCTACGTGCTGCAAAGTTTGGTGGGGATTGGTTTGATTTAACAGAAAGCATCTCTGCTGACGATGATTTATTCACGTCTCTGTTTGTTTTACAGCCTCTTCCGGCGTCCATGTTTCAAGGCAAACCTCGCAGCATGATTAGCTGCTTTATGGGATTAGTCTGTAAGTGATTGTTGTACTTCCAGGATGCTTTGAGTGATAGAAGAAAATGTCTCGGTTGATTCTGTTTTCACTTGTTTTTTCCACGGCTGATTAGTATTAGCTGCTAACTGTGTGTGATTTCCTGCTGGTTCGAGGAGAAAATGTGCAGAATCTGAGTTTTTGTGCTGCGCTTTCGTCCTAAATGTCATGGAAAACCGTTTCGTCCACCAGGATGAGAACAGAAAACAACAGAACAAGCAAACTCACACCTTCACCTGATCCGGCTGAGCGGATGTTCTGTGTATTTTCAGACCCAGGAGCCGGTGCTGAACCCTTGGGATTTACTCCAGCTTGGCTTGTTTGGCGCAGCATGAGAGGAAGCCTGCAGAGCCTTGGGGCTGTAGATGTGCTGGGAGGCCAGCAGAGGTTTTATACAGCTGCCACCGTCTCCCAAGGGGGCAAAAGGCCAGAAAGGTTTGCCTAGTTCCACCTTCACCACCGCGCTGCAGGAGTCAGGAAGTTAATTCTCCTCAAAGGGGATCAACTAGTTCATCTGATTATTGATTGTTGTGTTGGCTCTAGTGGCCTTTATTTGAAAGTAGTTTGACAGGAATGAGGGGGAAGACATGCGACAAATGTCACCAGGTTGGGACTTGAACCTGCGACCACCGGCATGAGGACTAAGACCTTAATACATGGGTTGTGCTTTGCCCCTGCCTCACCACAGCACCCTGACTGTTTGTTTTAAGGTATTACAGCTCAATGATCCTGTCAAGCTTCAACATTTAACACATTTTCACCAGTAATTTGTTCAGAACAGTTTGGACAATTGTACTTTTAATCACTCTTACTAGCTGCTTATTTTGTTAATAAATTTGTTTAATGGAAACACGCCAATTTAGAAAAATCTCAGTTTTTCATTAAAATGTTTTGGTACTAGGATGAGGTGGTTTTGTCAAAATTGGTTCTGTTTGCAAAACTGCAATGGGAATGTTTTTTTTTGCATCATGAGTGACATGATCAACCACAGGATGTTGCTACTGGCAGAAACTACAAAGAAGAAAACTACAGGAAGTAGTTGAAGGAACGTTTTTAATGAACAAACTTATTCATGTTTCTTCTTTTATGGAAACACCACAATTGTGAAATTGTGTTTTTTCAACATTAGCCAGAAATCAACGAAGTTTTATTAGTTTTAATGAAGATAATTTGGACTGAAATTTGTCCTGGCTGTTGACCAGCCAAGCCAACTATTGATCGTTCCCATTTTTGATCCGCTGTGGCAGAAATAAGTTTGAATTTTATTCTATTTGCTGTACAATACACACTCTCACTTGCTGTGAGGAGTTTTCACTCCAATACAACCCGCAGGTAAGCAGCAGGCGTGGTTTTCTCTCCTTTGCTGTTTTGTGACTGAAGCACCTTTCATTGTTACTGGCGTATTTTCAAACTACAATTGCAGGTCTCTCTGAAGGACAGAACCACCAATTTGTTCAGCCTTTAAAACCTAAAGAATTTATGTACCATTTATCTTTGTAGTGCTGAGTGCATTACATTGTCAAGCATGAAACGTCTACTTAACCCTGGAGTGATGGCAGGTCGTTTTGACCTGTTTGCAGCTCTGACTGAAAGAAAAATGGCACCAAAGGTTTTTTTTTTTCAGCTCTTGGTCCGTGAAGAACATATTTTCTTTGAATGCTCCGTAAGCTGTTTGATGTCGAAGGTCAATTTGACCAGTGAAAGTGTGAAAAGACAGGATAACAATTAACTATTTGATTAGTACCTTTATGTGGCAGTACATCTTGATACTCTACCACTCAAAATGTTGTTTACCCAACTCATTCACAAAGCTCTTCTCTTCAAGCTGCACAGGCTTTTTCTTCTGTAACACACACACACACACACACACACACATGCTCACATACTCCTAAAAAATGTGAGAAATAGGAGCAGCTCAAGCCATAAATTTGAGTTTCACACGATTTTTTTCTGTATTTCCTCAATTATAGGAAGAAAAACATATTTAAAACCACTGTTGGCTCAAAACTGGACAAAATGCCAATGATGGGGACAACTAACTAAAACAATTATTGTAAACATGCTGTTGGTAAAGTGTTAGCAGGAGCTAATGGTAAATTGCTAACTTCAGTTCATTATATCTGCACTTTAAAGGGACAGTATTAAGTAAAACTTTATTTTTTTACTTTTATTTTCTAATGTCATTCCCTCATAAAAAACAAACCTGGACTGTTGCTTTGATTCTTTTAAGCATGTTTTAGAAATCCTTTAATCTCCATGGCAACTATTCCGCTATGCAGAACGCCGGGGTGGACATAGCTCCGCCTTCGAGGCGTAGCTCCTCCTCCACTGAGCTCCTTCAGACTAGCCAGCAGCAATTAGCAAACACTTTATGGAAGCTCCGTATATGAGCTTCTTTGTAGTGAAACGCTGGGAAAAACATTGTGAAAGGGTTAATAGAGGAGCCATGACTTCCTAAAGGTGAAGTTTTAGAAAGAGCAGGAGCTTCTTAAAGAGACAGAGGCCTAATTTCAAGACGTCAAATTACGAAGTAAAATTGCTTCTAAGTCAAATCTGATGCATGTGTTATTTTTACAACAACTAATTGTAATATACTGTAGTTACTGTAGTTGGTTATGCTATAAAAATGGCGCTTTGTGCCTGAAAAACACAATACTGCTCCTTTAAAGATTATACAAATTCAATTTTGACATAAATTACAAATTCTATATTGCCTTAGATATTAAATTCATGTTTATACCTGGTTCTCTACTGTTTTAGTCATTTTGTTTCTGGATCTTTTTGTTATTGGGGGAAAAAAGAGAGGAACTAAAACTCCTGCGTAAGCAGCCTACAGTCACTTCAAAATAAGAGCATGAATATGAATTTCTTTATTTACATCTGAGAACCAAAATTTTAACACAGATATTGAACTTTATGCAGTTTAACAAACAGCCAAACCCTATTCCTAGTTTGCAAAAAATTATCTTTGCTGTTTGCAAACTGACGAATAAAGCAATGATTTTGTTTTTCAATATATTTACATAATGATTATAGAGTAAAATGTACTAAAAACATTTAATTTAAAACTAAAAGTAAACTTTGTAATCAGTGTTGCTATAATTTCAGCAGGATCTAGAGCTGCACATTTTTAGATGTCGGTATATAAATAATGCGAAAGGACAACAAATACATCTAAATTCAACCATCTACCTGCTGGGTTTATAGTTAAACATTCAGTTAAATGTTTTAGCGAATGAATAGTCATATGCAGAGCAGAAAAACTCTTCTTCACCTCCATTTACCAGGAAAATAGATGTGTGTGAAAACGGTACGTAAGGGAAGAAGTTCCTGCCTGAAGGCCCCCTGCAGCACGGAGGGACAGAGGAAAATACATTAGCATATAAGCAGAATAATACCAGCTTTTCTGGGGACGACATTCACCTTTTTGATGATTTCTTACCAGGACCCTCAAGGGAATAAACCCAATTAAGAGTCCAGTTTTCCAGGAACCCGTTTCTACGTATATCTGGTTTGTTACTGACTGAGTATTCAAGCCTCACTATTTTTTAGTCGTAAACAGGGCAGAGAGAATCTGACCAGCTTGTTGTTTGATTTTCCGGAGGCTCAGAGTTTTAATACCTGCAGCTTGTTCAGATTGCAGCTTCGCTTCTGCAGTTTGCTTCCTGAAAACAGGCAAAAGGTTTAAACCCTACCCTTTTAAGGTAGGAGTTTAAACCGACTCATTGTAGCAACATGAAGAGATGTTCAGCTGAGAGCGTTAAAAAGAAACTCACTTCTTTACAGAGAAGAAACGGTTTTAATGTTGTTTACCCAAATACAGCTTCAGAAATAGGTTGGATTTAATCTATTTGATTAGAACTGTGCACATTAATCAACATTACCACCAGTCAGTGTAAAGAAGTTGCCGAAGTAAAGAAAGAAGTCAAATAAAAATCACATTACACATAACTCTGATTAAAACAGGCAGAAAACACAAAAATGTTTCAGTTTCTTTTTAAAAAATCAAGTCGTTTTTGTTCTCATTGTTTTTTATTTTTGCTGACTTTCTTTTCTAAGGAAGTAAATTAGAGAAAATGTTTTCACAAAGTGGATTTTATTTCGGTCATCCCTTCTGTGAGTTGTACAATGAGGCCTTCAGGTCAGGCGATGAGGATTTTTGTTGAATTACAAAAATATAATAATACTATTGGCAAATAAAATTTTCCCAGAAGAAATGTCTTAAAACTATGAGAAAAAGTTGTTTTAACGAGTTTCTCAAGATGCATCTTTGAAATAAACAAAGCTGTTTGCACAAATTACTGATAATTTTCAAATATACCAACGTATAACTTCACAAAATGCTTAACTTTAAAGATTTGTATTTTTTGTGTTCGAGTCCTGATAAAATTATGGCTTTATTCTCCTAGTATTCCAACTTTATTCTGGTAATATTGCGACTTTAGTCTCGTTTTTACAAATATAAACTTAGCCTGGTGATAATTTTGTAGAGCTTTTTTATAGAGAGAACTTCATAGAGCTAATCTGAATTAAAATCTGTAAAGCAAGATGGCTGCCCCCTGAACTACTTAAACCCAAGTAGTGCATTGGTAAAAAATATTTTCCTAAAGTTACATCTTCAAAAACCAAAAATATGTATTGCCCAGCTGTAATATTTTATATTTTTGAATCCATTTGCATGAAGTTGCTTCAATGAGATGAATCACCTGTGGAAAGTGTTGCTCCATATATTCCCACATTTACCATCTTTTTTGTTTATGTTTTATTTAAAAATGGGTAAATAACCAACTTTAGCTCATGATGTGGTTGTTAATTTAGTTTATTTTTTGGTAAACTGGACCATTAAATGTTACTTTCAGTCTGTAAAGAGTTAGAATATAACATGCAGTTTCCATCGTAGACGACTCACTACTTCTTCTACTGCTTCTACTGCTCCTTCTATTTCTTCTACTACTACTTCTTTTTCCTTTTCTTCTTCTTTTTCTTCTTCTGTTTTAATTTTTGCATCAATTGTCCCGGCGTTTGCAATTATCGTTGCACACATAAATGAAACTCCAGATCTTTCTTGCGAGACACATAACTAGGTGGAGTGAGGAAAGGTTTGGACCCGCTGGAGGCTGAACATAACCCAAACAGAACAATCGACCAACCACTGGTATTTTACTGCTCTCCCAGGACGCTTGCTAACGGCTTCGACTTATTCACAATAAAGCGGGAAAATGAACGTAGAGGCCTGCAGGTAGAAGCCATAAACATTAACGTAGCGCCTTCTTCTGTTCTGATGGGCCATTTGGACTTTTGTATACAGTTGGATGAGCCATCAGAAACATCTATGCAGAAATTACCACAATATGGTTATTAGAAAAATACTAACACAAGAGAACGATGCAAACTTCATAAAAACTCTTTATTACCTTTGTCAAGCAGTTTTGATAAAACAATGGAAGAAAAGAAAGAGTTTGACGTGTAAAAGCTTAATAAAAAGGATTTGGTTGCTACAATGTTCTGAAGTTATTTGCATAAATCTTTCACTTCTGTTGTTTTTGAAAAATGTAAAAAGAAAAGCAGCAGGAAATTCATCTAAAACCTCAGAACAAGCTGCTCTTTTGGCAGCAATGAGAGAAGCAATGGTTGCTGTTCATCAATCTGTGAAGTTATAGCACCAATTAATTATTTTTTGTTTTCATCTTTATTTAACCAGGAAAAGCCTGATGGCGACTCAAAATGTCTTTTATAAAACCGTCCTGGTTAATAATCGTCACCCTGCTGTTGTCAACCTAGCAACTTTTCAGACAAATAAAAATCGATATGGGACAAAATCTAAATCTTTTTAAATATTTATTCAATTATTTGTATATTTTATTCATTTACACCTTAAAATGAACATGTTGAAAAACTTACACATCTACCTTCTCTCTCAAAAGTAGATTTCCTACAGCATGAGCAACTAAAAATCAATAAATACAAAACAGGCAATATGTATAAACAAAGACAAAAAACACAATATTCTACTTGCATTTATAATTTAACCCTCACAAATTATATATATTGTCTCTTTCAATCAATCTTTATACCTACAAATGTGCGTGTAAAATACTGTTATGTATTTTTAACATAACTTCCAGAAAATATCAGTGAAAACCAGAAAACTGCAATCAATACTTCCATAACTACAAGGCGTCTTTCTACAGGAAATCATATTTACTACTGATTTCTGTGATGCAAACAAAATCTTTTCCACTGATTGAATCGATTGTTGTTTAACAGCGAAAGCCAACGAATTTTTAATTTGTTTTATCTGTTTAACTTTTATCTGCAGCGTTTTCACCATGTTACATCAAGTATGTATCTACGGTGGCCCTGAAGTTCAAACCACCTCAATAAATCACTAAACATGTCTACAAACTGAAGAGTAAACATTAACTTAGAACAACTGCAAATTAAGAAAACGCAACATTATGGTCCAAACTGTGAAAGAGAATGAAGTTGAAGTTTGTTCCAACTCTAAATATTCTTGGAAAGTGCTGGTAATATTTATATTTCAACAAATTAAAGCCAGAATAATCTCCAGTTTTAAATTCAAAAGTCAGCGATGTCTCAGGTTGTTCTATTTTTTTTTAATTCGTAGTTGTTCTTGATGATTTATTGATGTGTTTTGCACTCCAGGGCCTCCGTACAGAGTAGCAGGTCTTTGTTTTTTTACCAGTAGTGATTAATGTGATTCCAATATGAACATGATCCATCCAGCATGGAGGCTGCTGTGTTTTCACAAGCAGAGAAGTTCCTTCAAGCTGTTTTAATGAACTTGAAATTCAAAAAGGCTCTTATTGTGAAGGTTTGAAGTGGTGGGAGTGAAGCATCTCACCAGCAGCTTTAGTTCATCCTCTGCTGCTGTTTGGAGATTTTTACTGGGTGAAAACGTGAAGGAAGGCCGAGAAACTGAAATAAAAGTCTTTCATGGTCGCAGCTGAATTGTGCAATGAAGGACGAAGCTGCAGCTCCTGAGAAAAACTCCCAGGTCTAAACAAACGAAGCGACATAAAGAAGACGAGGCTGAACGTTTGTTACAAAAACAGAAACCAGTGAAGTCAGAGTTATTTCTGCTTAAATCTATCGACTCATTAGTTTTTCCACTCGCAGCGTTTTCTCTTTGTCTTTGGTTAATAAATAATGACGCTGTGGAATCTGTTGTTTGTACATTTGAGACTTAAATTATTTATTATCATTTTTCATACAATATTCGGAAGATCAATATGGAAATCCTTAGAAGTCATGATGAGAAGCAAACACTGGACCAGAAACAGAAACACGAGCCTTTAAAAGTTCATTAATGAAACACTAACAAGAATTAATTCAGAATAGCTTCCTGAAATATCTGGATTTTATGGGCATCAGGTGCGAGTGCAGCAGATTTCACCAGAATAACTGCGCTGTGTCAATAATACTCCGTTTAATTACTCCCTGTGAGGAATAAGTGTGTATCTTTTCCGAGGCAGAGAGGGGAAAAATTAATGTTTTTCTTTCAGTGATTATTTATAACCCCCTCTTGCTTCTCTGTTGTATCGTAGAAGACTGACAGCAAAAATAAAGAGTCTGTTATTTGCGATGCCCCACAAAATATTCAGGCAAACCCTGAATCTTTAGCAATTAGGAGGAATATGAGCCGGGGAGGCAAAGACGGGAGGAAAAAAGTAGCTAATTGAAAACATGAAAAGATTCTTCAATTATTTCTGGAAGAAAGTGCATGAAGCAGGTTGCGAAAGGAAAGGCGTTTTAATAATTTGCATCATTAGGCAAGGGGGAAATTCACGCTGCGCTGTGTTCACTGTCACGGCGTTGCAGCGTAAATCTGCATGACGCTCAGCAGGGATGCAGGAAACACCAACGTATGTTTGGATTTTTCACCGTATCATCGCCTCACTTTTCTGTAAAGTCTTGTACAGCTGGGAGTTAAAGGCTCTCACTGAGGCACAAACACATAAAACAAAGCACAATTTAAAAAGTTCTACAAAAACAGCAAACCACAGAGATGTTTTTCTCACACCTGCATGTTTCAACTCAAATGTAACCCGAGTAGATGAAAAAAGTTGTTTATGTTTCTATTTATAAATACTAAATACATTTCAACCAGGACTGATTACTGTCTGCCCTGCAGTATTAAGAAATCAATTCAATTCAGGACAAAAATAGCTTCCATACAGGGTCTCACCCCCACAAAGCTGTTTGCTAACGATAATTAGCATTGGACTCAGCTGTTAAGTTGTCAATATAACGTGTAAAATCTTAAATGTACATGTGATGTTTAGTGAAGTAGTGCTTTGCTACTAATTGTCAACACGACAACAACTAGATAACAAAGTGACAAAAGTTTTAATTTATTAAAAAAAGTAGCGAAGTAGAGAGAAGGAGGTCAGTTATGCTAGCTTGACTATGATAACTTTAACATGTAGATGTGCTGTGGAATTATGTGTGGTTTGGTTTAGTTAAAAAATAAATAACTGCAACATAAACATCAATTCTGACAGATCATCAGGACAGCAGGTGTTTAAATTAGCTAATCTGCCACCGCCGTTACGCAAAGCAGATTGTAGCGTAGGACTCACCTACCGGGCCGCGATTTGTGTCTCTTTTCCCCTTTGCTGCTTGTGGCTTAATGTTGGCACACAAGTAACCGAGGATTTACAGGATTTTCAAAATAAAAGATGCTACAGACTCAAACAATACGTAAGGCAGAAATATTTAATTATTTCTTGTGCCGCGGACCGGTACCAATTGGTCCATGCGCCGGTATCGGTCCATGGACCAGGGGTTGGGGACCACTGGCGTAGCCGACACAGTCAGAAAAACAAACGAGTGGTTTTGAGTTATTCTTCAACAGTTTTTCTGTTATTTTTCCCTTTGCTGTGCTTTCAAAAACTTCTGGAACGTAACTTCACAAATCAGTATTCACTGCCCTGTTACCTAGCAACCACAGTGAAGGCTAGCAACACAAACTGAACTCCAACACTATTGGTCAGCTTGTTCTATCACTACACACTCTGTACAACGGCTGCTGGAAAATATGTGTTACAAGTGTTTTCTTGTTGACTTGCATTCTAGAAACTACCTGCTTCATTCTTGTTGGCTGTGCGGGAGGCTCCACTTCTGCTTTTCAAAGATGTACGGTTGTATAATTGTGTATCTGCAGTGTTACAATTTGATTTGAAGTGGATGGAAACGGGCTCAACTGTATGAATAAAACCAAACATTTAAATGTTCCTGCAGAAATAATCTCTCTGTATTTTTAGCCCTTCACACAAAGCTTCAGAAAAGAACATCATACCTCCAGTCAGACATGGTGTTGATAATGTCTGACTGCCTTTTTGTCGCTGTGAACATTTTGTTTTTTACCATATTATCACCTCTGTTTACCCACAGCGCCGCATACAGCCTTATTTTAAAGTCACACAATGAGGTAAAACATCTCCAACATGTTTATTCTTAGTGCGAAGCGTCTCGACCCGCCTGAGGTAAACAAACCTCCCCAGTTTGCCGCTCACAACGCTCCATAGAAAGAAATCTTTACGCACCGTTTCCGTGAGTGTTGGGAGCAAAGCAGCCGCCTGTGAAAGAGCACAAAACCACTGCATGTGCACAATCAGCCCGATGGAGACACCAGATAGTGAAACGGCGAACAGACGCAACAAAAAGTCCTGAGATGAGCTGCAGCCGCCGCCGAGTGACACAGAGTTTATCAGAGTCCCAGAGATTTTATAAACAAATGAAAAACTCTGAGGTCTTTCTTCTGCATACGAGCAGCTTAGGTTTGGCTGGGCTCACCTCATGTTGCACAAATTTATCTTACGTTTCCTGAAACAGTGTCACAGGTGACCTTTCACAGAGAGGAATCATCAGCTTGTTTTTACTTTTGGATTCGGCTGACATTTCCTTATATCAGTCAGATAACTTTTGACAATAAGCCAGAGGAACATCTGCAGGGACCTTTTCCGGCGCTATACAGAATAAAAATGAATAATAATAAGGAGGGGAAACAGCAAAGGCTTTTTAATGTGCAAATACAAGGAGAGCTGTGACCCGTCTTCAGCGTGTTCCCAATTCACAGCAGATACATCATAAAAGCACAAAAACGAAGACACAGACACACTTGTCTTACTTATTAACACACACGCATCATGTCGCAGCAGCAAGTGCGAAATGAGCAAAAACAACAAACAAATGTTTGTTTTAGCGGCTTGTGGATCCGGATGAAAGACTTTGTCTCTGTGTTGCGTGAAACACGGTGAGTAACGAGGGAGGGAAGGTTTTTCCCAGAGACGGGAGCAGAATGAGAAATAAAGCAAGGCAGCAGAGACAGACGGCGGTAAAACGCAGGTCGGCTGTTTTTACTGTCCAACAAACAAACTGAAGAAAAAACTCAACAAATGCGCATGTGGCTTTTTATTCATCTGGAGCTTTTAAAACCTAAAACAAAGGCAGTAAATCCCCAAACAAACACATCGACGAATCAATTGAAATCGGTTATAAAGTTCTAAAAGTATTTGAATTTTTACATGAACTGTCATTGATGATTAAAGACAAAGTCACTGTGGAAAAGCTGTGTGTGAGAAAGTAAGTGCATCCTTTACTGTGTCATTTCAAAAGAAAAGCAGCAAATTAAAATACTTGATCAACTGATCGTCGATATTGTTTTGGTAGCTTGATGCTAATTGGTGATGATTGGCATTATGTGTTAATTAGCAATGAACTCATAGAAGCAAATATTGTCTGCGTCTTACGTAGCTACCTTACGTAGCTACCTGTCCACATACACACCTACCTACCTACCAAATTACTGACTAGCCTCTGACCCGCCTACGAACCTGCCAACCTTCCTACATGTATCACATGTATATGATTCCTGGTAATTATTTTCATTGATCTTGGAAGGTCTATAGAACCATTTTCAGAAAGTGTCATGCGCAGTAGAGGGCGCCATAGCGTCAGCGTTCTCAGTATTCTGCCAACCACCATACAAGAAGAAGAGCTCAGTGTTTGAGGAAGTAAACATGGAGGCTAACGGTGGAGCTTAGCTACATATTTGAAGTTGTTGTCCAACC
>CAEGAF010151240.1:0-18986 GCA_903067075.1 Micropoecilia bifurca
CACTGAGAACGCTGACGCTATAGCGCCCTCTACTGCGCATGCGGGACACTTTCAGGTCGTTTACACTGCAGAACACATACAGGTCCATTTACTGGCAGTGTGAACGGCTGGCAAAAAAATCAGAATTGCCAAAAAATCAGAATTGGGTCACTTCAGGCTGCAGTGTGAACGCAGCCTGATACTGAAATCTGGAATCCACTTCCAACTCAACTCTTTGGTTGCCTAGCAACAAATACTGGGCAGCAGTTCCAAGTTACCCCCAACTTGGGTTGCCTAGCAACGAGTTCTGCTGACACAGTGGCAGTTTAAAGATCCACCACTTTTCCTCACAACTGCTTAAGAAATAAACACAACACAACTGGATGAAAGAGGAAAGGTAACAACCCCAGTTTGGCAGAATTTCATATATTCAAAGCCAAAAAACTAATCAACAATTATTGATGTCGACTGATACGAAACGCTGATATCGTGATAAGTTATTTAGTCATGTCGTCCAGCACTACTGTAACACTAAATACTACAATTTCCCTTTCCTACACTCATGCTTGGCAGGTAATGTGAGCCGGGCTTTGATCCTAATCCTTCCCCACGGGCCGTCGTCAGTCAGACTTCTCTAGACGCAGATCCACGGAGAAGAAGAGACGGAGGCTAGATGAAGTCCTGTCACCTCTGATGTGCTTCAAAAATACCTCCAACAAGCATCAAAGCAGCTTCAGTCTTCATTAAACTCCCACCGCACCCATCACATCTGCTCAGTCCAGCTGCACTGTCACTAATTAATCCCTACCTTCTTCATTCATGATCTCACATCGCAGCTTTTTATACACGATAAAAAATCCTGATGTGTGTTTGAACATGGAGCAGAAAGATCTGGTAAAAACTAACAGAAATCATTCTTAAAGGTGACCTGCTATGCTTCCTTAAACAGCTTAGGTCTGTGGTATGTTCATTACATTTTTTTAACTAAATTATTCTTAGATAATGACATGTGAAAATGGCTCCAAATACACTTGCAATTCTACAAACCTACATCTTTGAAAAGTAGAAGTGGCGCCTCCTACACAACCAACAAGAATGCAGCAGAAGGCTGTTTGCTCTCTTCTGGTTTGACTCCAGGGTTTGTATTTTTACTCTCATCGGTGTAACAGGGACAATGTAAACTCAGCTATTTTGGGCTTAGGGAAGTAGCTGGCCGTAGTGAGCATTCAGACAAAACAGGAAACAACCGTCATGTTATTCAATGGGAGCTGACTGTGGTCACTTTCCTCCTCTTAAAATGAACCAACACACATCAAATCATCTGTGAAATCAATTACAAATAAACTCCATCATCATTAGCAGCTATAAACCCTAAACTAACACAATTAAATTTCTGCTCTTCTCCAGAAGCAGCTTGTTCTAAATCTGATTTCCCAGAGAAAGGCCTATTTAGAGGGTTTACTTCCTCCATCAGCTGCAGTCAGCCAGATAAAATATCTACTACGCTACAACCTCAGACACA
Organism: Micropoecilia bifurca; assembly: GCA_903067075.1. NCBI lineage: Eukaryota > Metazoa > Chordata > Actinopteri > Cyprinodontiformes > Poeciliidae > Micropoecilia > Micropoecilia bifurca. The sequence goes on from CAEGAF010151240.1 coordinate 1,502, forward strand.
TCTGGTGAGTCTGAGGTTGTAACAGGGCTAATTTTCATTTATTCTGACCGCCAGCGGACAAAGCGTGCAGCCTGCTCATGTTTTCTGTAGTTTAGCTCTCAGAACATTAGTCTGGTTGGATGCTCGACAAAAAACACGAGGCGAAAGAGGGGAGTGAGTGACATCATTCGCCTCAGCTCTGAGTGGATTTGGACGGCGGGAGCCGAGAACGATGATGTCAGTTTGGCATTCAGGATAAACACAGTAGATCCGTGAGCCCCTGGTAAGGAGTCTGTTGGAGCCAAACACAAGTTCCTCTGTGGAGATGAGCGTTTTCATTTGGGAGCAGGAACAGAGAGGCAGGGCCGGCCCGAGCCTTTTTGGGGCCCTGAGCAGATTTTAATTTGGGGCCACCCTTAACATGTCAACACCAGATGCTTCATTATTACTGGGCGACTCAATGTGGGAAACATACCTACTATTACTGGCATCATTTGTCATTATTTGGGTTTTAAGGTATGTATTTAAGTGTCCCGTATTATCAGAGTTGGGTAGTATCTATTTACAATTACTCTATTACATGTACTTGAACTTTTTTGAAAGAAATTTACTTTGCAGAGTATTTTTACTTTTACTTGAGTAAAATTTCTGGATTTTCTACCCACTGGATGAAAAACTAACTCGTTTTAACCAAAATTCACTAGACACACACAAGCAATTTTTGTTAAAGTTTAATAAGTTTTTTACTGAAAGAAACAGATTTGGAAAAAATTATTTTACTTGATTTTGTTATTTTTTTTACTTATTTAAATTGTCATTTAATTCTTATAATACCAAAATTTCCTCTCAACTACATAGTTTGGTCTGTCTGATGATGTTATTTTAAATATTAAATGATTGAAAATTTGATCACCTACTAGACATTTTACTTGAGTGATTTTCTGGATGGCTACTTTTTACTTTTCCTTGAGTAAAAATATGTTGGAGTATTGCTACTTTTGTTATTTTTCTTTTGCATCATGTCTTTGGACATGAATGAAATAAAAATAAATGTACAAAACTGTGTGAGGGGCGTACAAGTTTATTATACGCCCCAGATGCTAATTATTAGCATTGAATGGGAATTTCTATAGACGTTAGTATCAAGCTAGTGGTCTTAGCCTTTTGTTGCTTTACTGTGTTTTGTGGTTGTGCTGATATGAATGTTATTTAGCTTTAATGTCATGTAGAAGCAAGAAAAATATTTAAATTTTTAGATCGAGTTATTTCTTGCTACAGATATTAGTAACTGAAAATCATTTTATTTCTCTCTGATGAGACACGAAGGAAGTTTCAAAGTGTGAAGTCACACTGAGATAAATTCAGTAAGAAAGTTTTTCAAATGCTTCAACAACATAACCAGAGAACCTCCAGCTGCTGCATTTTCATTTTTAGGAGGGAATCTCCATAACCTGAAACATGCTGCCACACCTGTTTTTCAGGTCAGTCAAACTAACGCACATCTCTGTCATTTTACTCATCACAAGGAAAGAAAACAGATCCACTTTGCTTTTTTAGTTTGCTCTGAATGGATTTAAAGTTTTCTGGATGAATAAATCCAAATGGATTGAATATTTTTCTGTCTATCTCTGTGCAGCTTCTTTCTTTGTGTCCAAAACGGTTTTAACCAGCTTCACTTCATCAGTTATTCATGGGAACGCTGAGGCCTGAAGTGAACCTTCGAAGCAGTCACCTCTCTGTAATTCCTCATCCTTCGTTTGCTTTAGCGAGGCGCTGCTCTCCCCCTTCCTCCTCATCAGCTGCAAAACTGCTTACACAGCTCAGAAAACGCCATCGATTTTTTCATTAACAGTAAACGACAGCCGAGGCGACTCACTATGACGAACTGCGGCGGCAGGATCGCATTCAGAGCTTTCTTATGTTTACCGTTAAATAAAGACGAGGAGAAACTTTAGAGGAATAAGAGAAACTTTTTGGAAAAGTGGAGAAATGTTTAATTAATATTCTGTTGCTACCTTTGGAGAAGCCCAAGCATGTTAGCTCGGTCTTTGTGTTCGGTCTAATCCCCTTTGTTTGGCTCTTACTGTCTGTTTGCAGGATCCTGAACAAATGTCGGTTTGATTGGGAACCAAAGTTGCAACATTTGATACATTTTCAGCTGTTGCAGTTTTCTTTCACACAGCACTGTCTAAAGAACTAAACTATTTGAGAAACCTGTTCCCCTCCTCACCTATAGGGGCGCTGCATCAAGAACCACTGAAGGAAACAACACAAAAATCTCTGAAGAAGACATGAACGCCACACATGCAAGCAAAAATGGAGTAGCGTCAAATTTTAGCAGTTCCGGGTTTTCTCTTTTGTCTTTGGTAAAAAACTATGAATTATTTCTTCCCCTAGCGATAGACTCACGCGTTTCTTTTGGTTGTTTTTACCCAGAATGCACTGCACACTAGTCCACTTCCTGCTTTTGGAGCAGTCACCGGTCCACTTGCATCCACATATGCATTCAAACTGCATCAAAGTTCACTTCAAACCAAAACCGAAGTTTTTAGGTGGACCAAAGTTCACTTTATTGGTCTATTACAAACAAACTGCACTTTTGAAATAACCAAACTAGAGTTTGATTAAAGTGGACTAAACTGGGCTGGTGTGAATGCAACCATACAATCCCACCCTATTCTGAAACAACATATCAGACACTAAGAAGTAAAGAAACATTCATCAGTGCTGTGCATTACAAATATAATAAATGCAACTAAAGCTGTGTGTTAGGATGCATTCACACTGGTCATGTTTAATCCACTTCAATCTAACTCTAGTTAGTTTGCCTAGAAAGTCCAGTTCATTTATAACTGACCAAGAAAATGAACTTTGGTCCTCCTAAAAACTTAAGTCTCAGTTCAGTTGAAATGAACTGTAGTGCGGAATCCAAGCAGACTGAAGTCCACTCCAAAAGCAGGAAGTGGACTTTAACGGAGGGCATTCTGGGTAATCACAACCAAAACAAACAAGCTTATCTAGCGCTAGCTGGAAAAATGGTTCGTAGTCTTTCGCCAGACCAAAGAGAAAACCTAGCACTCCCAAAATCTGAGGCCACTCCAACTTTGTTTCCATTTAATCAAACAGGACGTTGCGCTCATGTCTTCTTCATAAGTTTTTGTCTCGTTTCCTCTAGTGGTTCTTAGTGCAGCAAAGCGAGTCTATCAGACTATTAGATATGAAAATAAATACATTTTCATGTGGGTTTCTACTCAGTTTATTACTGACTTGTATACAAAAGATCCAATTAATAAAAATAAATACCTGATATCATTTGTTTTCTTGTTGCTAACTGACTCCCCAGGGCATGCCACCCCGGGTGGAGAGCCATTAACTGTAGAAACCACGCAGACAGGCATAATGTCCCCAATATGGACCCAGTTTGGTGTAAACTCTGGGCAGATAAACAGAGCAGAGCTTAATAGATTTAAATCTTTAAACTGAAGTGTCATCCTGACTCGCCCCTCCTCAAACACATCATTTCTCCTTCCCAGCAGCTCGGACAAAACTCATGATGTTTGAAATAAAGGGGAAGCCCTCATCCAAAAGCTTTCATCTGGACATGAAGCTGAAACGCGTCCTTGTTCATCGCCTCTCCTGGCTGCATCTGACTCGCTCTGACACAATGTTGACATTTTTCTGGCTTTAATTCCTCCTGCAGCAGGACTTCCAGCTCCAAATCCCGCTAAAGTGTCTGCGCTGTAAAACCGGAGCTGCCGCTAAACTCTGACGCAGCTCAGCGGTCAGTCAGCTGGTCGGGAACAAGACAAGCAAGCGGGACGAGTTGAGTTAGTTTGATTTTACCGTTGCAGAACTGGAGCAGGGATGAGGTGTCATACAGGCTGCTGTAGCTGGAAAAGCCGTCCTCCATTCTCAGTTTAGTTTAATGCTGCTGCTGCTGCTGCTGCCTCCAGGCTCCCTGGCAACACATTCACTCCCATTCCGTCATGTTAACTTGTTTCTCCTCCCAGTTGAACTCCGGAGTTGCAGCGGGAGGAACAAACCGGAGGGATGGATGATGCCTGCAGCTTCCTCCGGTCCTTCCGATGCGAAGAATGAAACAGCTTGAAAATAGGGAGCTCAGTTGGTGTGTGTGTGTGTGTGTGTGTGTGTGTGTGTGTGTGTGGATAATGCTCGGGACAGCCACAGCCCCCACTGTCACACCGAGAGGACGAGTCAGGCCAGAGGGGGCGTGGCCTGTGAATAAGCCCCGCCCCTCCGCAGAAGGAGGAAAAAGAAATGCGAGGATGAAACGGTTTTAAAAATGATGAAAGCGATAGCAAGAAATACTGTTTCCGCAATTAGAGATAAAATAAAAGCCCGAAAGGAAGTTAGAATTAGACTTTTAAAGTAAAAAAAAAAGACAATTTTGAGTTAAAAAAGCTGTAATTTTGACTTTCAGCTATAATTATGACATGATAATGTTGAGATACATTCACAATTCCGACTTTCTACATCATAATTTATACTTTCAGTCATAATTAATTTATTTTTTCTTCACTAGGTTTGTACATGTGTCTTGTTTACTTAAGAAAAAGAAAAATACTCAGTAGGTAAAGGATATGCCGTTTTTTCATCCATATACTTTTTACCTCTTCTGTACCTGTGTTTTGTTCTTTTCTATCGATGCCACAAAGAAGTTGTTTATCATTTGGCACATTGTCGTTAATAGTTAAAATGTTGCTTGTAATGTCTCCTTCCCTCCTAATAAAAATATTAATAAAAAGAATTTTTATGAAATTTCAAAATCATAATCTAAACATATATAGTCAAATTATGTGATAAAGAAATCCTAATTTTGACTTACAAAGTAATAAGATATAAAGACAGTTTTGAGAGGAAGTCATATGTATGTCATAACTAAGAGATAAAAAGCCCTAATGTTGAAGTTAAAAGTCATAATTATGAGATTCAAAGTGATAGTTTTGACATTAAAAGTCGTAATTATGAGATATAGCACAATTTTGAGAGAAAGTTATATTTTTGACATTCTAAGTCAACGTTTTGACGTGTAATGACAACATATGGCAAAATGTAAAGTTTGTTCACTGTGTGTTTCATGACTTTTATGATGTAAAGCACTTTGCCTTGTTGCTATACAAATAAACCTGATTGATTAAAATTTCTCCATGTTTAAAGTGAAATAATCTGGCAGTGGGACTTTTTCATCAATATTAAGGAATAATTTACATCAAATAAACTTCTATTGTTTTGCTGAAAAGTTATTTATGAGTTAGTTTTGTCTTATTTTAGACAAAAATAAGCACTAAGATACTTGCACTATAAACTAGACCAAAAATACTTGATAAGATTTTGCAGTGCTCAGCTTTATACAAATCCAGCACATCAAAAACTACATCTGTGATCTATGTTTAACCATAAAAACCTAAAAATGAACGCAGTGTCCAGAAAAAGCTGCAGCAGAATCTGCAGAATCCACTTATAACAAATAGATATTTTGTGATTTTGCAGTGAACTGGTTTCACTGTTTAATGTTTCTGTTGCTGCTTTACTAATAAACTTGATTGATTAACCTCTGGTAACGGCTGAAATCTAAAAGCTGAGAATCAAAGCCGCTGCATGAAGAAACAGACCGACATCTCAAATCTCCTTAAGCGACAGCCAAGTGTTTCTGCTGTGGCTCAACACGATTATCGCTCTGTCTGCGTTATCTGCCCTGCTGCAGACCGAAAACAAGGACAAGAGGAGGCAACTGGAGGGGCAAATGAGGAGGAGGAACCCAAATTAAAAATGAGGTGGGAGTTTCAGGAGGGGAAACCAGGGGTTGGAGTTTTTGTATGAGCTCAAGAGGAGGAAACGCTTTGCATTATTTATAGGCTTGAAGGGGGAAAGAATAAGAAGCCTGAGGAAATCAGAATCTGTGGCCTACATTCATGCTGAACCACTTCCCCCCTTTTCTCCTCACATCACAAGACGGAGCCACACAGAGGCGGCTGGAAACAGCAGCGCGTCGTTTCCTCCTGGGCAGGTAGCGGCTCGTCGGTTTGACCCTTAACGAGATGAACGGGTCACTGCTGGATCCGCCTCCGTGTCCCGCAGGAGAACCAGCCCGTTACGCAACAGCATCAAGCGTCAGGCGACGCGCTAAGCTCGGCCGCAGCCGGGATTACGCCAGGAAACAATTTGGTCTTTGTGGAGCAAACGGTTCGTCTGATCACAAGAACCTTAATATATGTTGAATTTTCAGAGGCTGAGGGCAGTACACTGCAAAACACAAGGATTTTTAGTCTGGTTTCTAGTGCAAATATCTTAAAATTTGATCAAACAAATTTAGCTTCAGATAAAGAATTGATTTGTTCAACAGTCAGAACATTAAAAACAAAGACACGACATACACAACAGCAAAGAGATTATTTAGTCATTATTGATCAGAAAGTGCCAGTTCCACTGCAGATTATTTCACTTATAACATGGAAAAATGTTAAAGGGAACCTAAAGAACCTAAAGTTCACTGCAAAAACACAAAATCTCACCAAATATTTATGGTCTGGTGCAAATATCTTATTACACTTGAAATAAAACAAAACTAACCAATAAGTCACTTTTCAGAAAGATATGAGCTTGATTAAAGTAATTATTTCCTTAATATTGGTAAATAAGTGAAATAACTTGTTTACGTTTTACCACAAAATGGAAAAAATGTTGCTAAAAGTGAAATAATCATATATTTCATCAATATTCAAGAATTATTTACTTACAACATGATCTTATTTGTTCCTGAAGTTACATCTGTCTTATTTCAAACATAATAACATATTTGTCCAACAAACTAGACCAAAACTACTTGGTGAGATTTTGTGTTTTTGCAGCTTGTTCACAGTTTTAATCTATAAATTGTTTTTTGTTCCCATCAGCTCTGAGATGTGCTAAAGCGTTGAAATCTGAGGTTTTCTGCAGATAAAGTAGGAGTTTCATGCTCTGTGCATCCTTTGTCCTTCATCCTGGATTTCTCGAGCCTTGTGCCGTTTTGTCTGAAGGGGGTTCAGATTTTTGTAAATCTCATTGTGGAGCAGATTTGGTATCCAGATTAGGGACAGGTCTGGCTTTTGTTTGTGTCTGCCTCCGTTTCCCCCAGTGCTCACATGAGAGGAGCATAATCCCTTAAACCGGAGCCCAACATGGGGTCCAGAGCCCCACATGGGGCCCAGAGCCCCACATGGGGCCCAGAGCCCCACATGGGGCCCAGAGCCCCACATGGACCTCAGCAGGAGGCAGATGGCGAACCGGGCCTCTGCGCCACGTTACCCACAGGTCATTAAAAACTCATCAGGAGGCTCCCTGCATGCTGGTTTCTATCATTTTAAGCATTCCAGACAAAATATGAGAAATTGATGATGTGAAGAAAACATTTTAAAATGAATATCTTACAAATGTGGAATCTCTTTGTATTTAACTCCTCTAACTCTGATACTCCGAAAAAAAATCATAGAGTTGATGGGAAGATGGATGGAGCGAAAAACGGGACAATATCAGAAGAAAACCTGGATTTGAGATTGGACTAACAAGACGACATATGAATGGGACTGGAATCAACAACCGTAAAATCGCACAAATTGAAATTATGAACATAAATTTCTTTGATAAAACTTGTTTATTCAGCCGTACACAGTAAAAATGTCAGTGTTGAATTAACACCCAAAAGTGTCTATATGTGTCCAAGTCAGCTGGTGTTAAATTCAACACTACAGAGTCACATTAACATTTACAACGGTGTTAGTGTTAAAATATGTTAAAAGTAACACCAGTGTAGATCACAAAACATAATGTGGTGTTAAAAACCTAAATAATTGACCCACAAGGTGTCAATATCAATCAAATCCAGTGGANAACACTTTCAAAAGTGTTAATTTAACACCAGCTGACTTGGACACATATAGACACTTTTGGGTGTTAATTCAACACTGACATTTTTACTGAAAGATTTATTTTTGCACAAATGCAATGGAAACACTTGTTTTTAGCATCATACGAGTCATGTGATCAACAGCAGGATGTTACTACTTTTCATGCCACACTGTTCAGGTTTATACCACACAAAATGTTGCAAACTACTTTCTCCATTTCGCAATTACGGACTGCTTTGTGTCGGTGGATCAGTTCTAATCCCAATAAATGTAATAATTTCATGGTTTAGTCTAACAGAGGTTCAGCCTGGCCTTGTTTTGTGTTTCTAAAACTCCCTGCTGCTTTACAGCTGCAGCTCCCCAGTGGCTCCTGAAGGTCACATTCAGCCACACCAGACGTTTCTCTTTTAAAAAAGAGAATAAACTGCTGACGTTCGTTTCGTCAGCAGATGATCAGTTGGTCTGTTGGTGGGTTGGGATTATGAACAATCAAATCCAGAGCAGAGGGGGGAAAAGGGTCAATCCCCGGTGTGATCCAGTCACCATCTGTGTTCCTGTCCCGCTTATTTATCTGCTTTGTTCTTTTACAACAACAATTCATCCGACCTGGACTCAGAATCAGTCGTTTAAACTCAAACACTGAAATCTTTTACATAACAAGTTGGGTAGATGAACATTTTAACTAGTTAAAGAGGAATTGAACAGATGCCAGGCAGGATTTATAAGGTTTAATATACTTTTTAACCTGCTTGTAAAGCAAACAAGTGTGATCACAAACAAAATCTGCCAAAAGTAAATAAGGACTTTAATAGTTAAACCTAACATGTTTATTTTGAAGTAAGACGTTATTTAAATAGAATAAAACTCCTAAAAGAGGAAGTGATGTTCCTGATCCTTCTGGGATAGAAAATAAGATTATTGCCAAACACTTGAGTTTAATTTAATTTCTCTTTGCATAAAGGTCAAATTGTGAATTTACAAAAAGACAATTAAAGGTGAGCTGCCATTCTTCCTTGAACAGGTTCTGACATCTATTGGCTACATGAAGAATTAAAGTTTATTCTGCTCAGCTCTGACTATACTGAGCTGTTTTAGGGTCTCTGTAACTTTAAATCCAAATAAGCTGCTGCTGGCCACGCCCCTAATTCAACGTTTACACTCGCATGTGAAAATGGCTGCAAGAAGATGCGAAATTATACAATTATGCGTCTTTCAAAAGCACAACTAACGAGAATGTAGCAAGTATTTTCTGGATGGCAAGTCAATAACAAAACATTTTTTCTTTTCCAGCAGTAAAACCAGCTGACCAAACATGCTGGAGCTCTGCTGCCGTTGCTAGGTAACAGGGCAATCACCGCTGATTATTTTCCAGACACTGAAAACGGCTGGGTGGGTTTCTTTATCATCAGCAGGAAAGTCTTAAAAATGGAAGCATAAAAAAACTGCAAAATATGAATTTTGCATAAAAGTTTACAGTAGAAAAAAAACACTGAAGATTCTCGATGTGTGAGGAAGGTTTTGTCTTTCATATTTAGCAGCACAGATTTATTATCTGAATGAAGCTTTTTGAGATGTTCAGTTATCAGACCAACAAGGGCGGCCATCTTGCTTTGAATTCACGTCAACTCTGCTCCTAAATAAATAATTTTGTAAAATAAAGTAGTAATTTTATGAGAACTCAATGCGACAAATACAAAATTTGAATTAGGAATATTGAGCAGCTGATGAAGTTACGCTTTGACATCAGTTTTATAGAAATACTTTAACAAATCCACAACAAGCAGGATTTCAAAACAACATTTTCTGCTTTGTAAAAAGAACCACAAGGTCACAACAGATCACAATGACTCAAATTTCTCATTAAAAACATTTATCTTGTAATTTTAAGACTTTGCATCTTTATTCTGCTAGTATTACAAATATATACTTGAAATGAACAAAAAATTCTCCTAACTTGGCACTAAGACTGTCGTTCATCTCATAAAAATGAAATAAAAGCCACTTTTTGAAAATATTTTCTGCCATTTATTCAAAATATTGTAAAGAAAGAAAGAAAACGGATTAAAATCAGACCTGGATGTTTTTTTAAAACCCCGAATCTGAGTAAATCAGAATACTAACAGATAAAAATGAACCAGATCAGATTATATTTTAGGACAGAATAAAAACCCAAAACCTGTGATTTATGCACCATTACCAGCAGAAACCGTCAGCGATGGCTAGAAACGTGGGGGAAACGTGACCCAGTTTCAGGCAGAGAGAGAAAATCTGCGACTGAATCAGAGAAAAGCTGAAACTGAACCATGAAGATCCTGAGTTCAGACCCAGGACGTTTTATTCTTTATTTACCAACTTTATTCCCTTCATGAAGCTGTAAACGCAGTGATTTTTTTGTGATGCTGCAGAGGAAAAGATGCAGCAGCTGCAGCTGCAGACTGTGGGCCACACAAGCTGCAGCTCTGCCAAGCGATGATGTTATGAGTCAGAGGAAACTGGGTCACCACTGCTGCTCTTAAAATGATGCAGCTAATATCTGTGGATGCTCCTGGTTTATCCAGCCGAGCCGCGGCTCAGTAACGCTGCTCTGCTCTTTAGGAACCTGGTTCCTCTGAACAGCATTAGAGAGCAACGCAAACAGATTTGGATCCTGAAGTTCTGCTGAAAACGAGGTGGAAACACCTTAATGTCTGAGAGTTAAACACTTATATTTTCTCTAAAATTATAATAAAGAGGAGAACAAACAGCTTGACCCATTTTCTTAAGATCTGTTTCTACTGTATTATTATTAAAATATTTATTTTTTAAAGTTTGTCTTATCAAATATTTTTGGTCTAATTTTTGTGTAAATATTTCTGTACACTTTAAATAAGATAAAACTAACTTACAAGGAATGTTCCAGCAATACATTTTAGCATTTTTAAGTCAATAATTTCTTAATATTGAATAAAAAAGTACTAATTCCACTTTCATCTATAAAGATTTCATCAATATTAAAGACATTGTTGAGTTAAAAAACTTCCTATTTATACATGAGTAGCTAGTTTTATCTTAGTGCAAATGGACAGAGACGTTTGCACTAAAATTAGACCCAAAATCCTTGGTAAAATTTTGCGTTTTTGCATCGTATGTACATATAAAACTGTGGAAATGGAAAAAGAGAAATAGACAATATGAGAATCTGTTGCTTCTTTCGGTTAATAGCACCGTTACTCCATGTCAGATGATATTTTTTGGACTTTATTGCTTTAGTAGTGCTTTCCGCCTCAGTTTCAAACTTCCTACTGACAAAACGAAGACGAGTGACTGTAAACCAGCGATTTCTCCTCTTCTAATCTATATGTTAATAATGCCCAAGTGGAAACTCAATAAAGTTACTGCTGTGTTTCATAGAAAACACCAGAAAACAGCACAAGAAAGCAGGTGGAGGTCGACTGTTGTGAATTAATCGTCAGAGCTGCTATGAAACGCTGAGGTGGGAACAGACTCTGTGTTGCTGCTGCTTCTCTCAGGTTTAATCACATCTGATGTGGCGCCATGTTTGGACGCCCTTCCCCCAGACTCCTGAAACGTCCAGCACACGTTGCAAACATGACTATCTATAAAAACCTGTGCATGAAACATTAAACCCATTCAGTCCCAGTGCAGGACAACGGGCCTGTTCTGATCCAGAAGAACATGGTTAGCATGTTTAGCGATGACATCATCACCTCCGTTTCTGAACAAACGTTTGTTTACACATAGAAAAGATTTCAAACACGAGTAGGCTGAAAAACTCTTCTGCTTCCATTGATTTATCCTGAAAGGTGACCTATTAGGTTTCCTTGAACAGGTTATGATAGGTCTATACAAAACATGTTAATATATTTTTGCATAAAATTATTCTTAAGTAATGAGATTTTAGTCTTTTAGGGTCTCTGTCACTTTAAATCCAAATAAGCTGGGCACAGCCAACAAGAATGCAACAAGTGGTTTCTGGATGGTAAGTCCATAACAATTTTTTTTCCCTTTTCCAGCAGCTATTGTACAGCGCATGCAGTGGTAAAAACCAGCTGACCAAATGTGCTGGAGCTCCATTTGGGTTGCTAGGTAACGGGGAAGTGCCTGCTTATTTTAAGGTTTTTGAAACAGTTAATTTCCCACAAACCAAAAAAATATTAACTTATAGCCATAAAACAACTATGTGTTTTTTTTAAAACACTCAGTTTGTTTTTTTTTAGAAGCAATTGAGAACCAAATGGAAGTTCAAAATCATGCAGTATGTGAATTTTGCATAAAATCACTTCCTCACCCTCCTTCTCCTTCGTTTCTCGCTGCTTTCACTCGTTTATCCTTTAGTTTTCATTCCTTGCCCTTTCTGTTCCACACCTTTCTGTTCCTGTGTGTTTCAGTCATTTTGGCCTGGAGACGGAAATCATGACAATACTGCCCCCTGTGGGAAATTAGCTGTGCTGCAGCTAATTTCCCTGCTGCAGCACAGCAGAATGATTTTTCCTCTAAAACCAGCTTCTGGAGTTTAAACCTTTTGAATTAGGGGTCAACATCGACACGTTGAAAGTATAAAGGGCCCATAAATGTATGTTTGTCTTCTAAAGATGAAAAATTATTTTAATGTGAATTTTTCTGCAATATTTTGATGAAACATAGATGAAAATAATAAATCATACTGGATACAGAAATTGGCCTCCTTTAATAAAAAAAAAGGTGTAGTTTTCTAATTACATATTTAACTAAATATGTAATTTTTAACAGAAGAATAAGTATTTTTAACAGAAGTTACATCCTGCAGCTTTTGGGCATATTTGGTGTTTGAACTATTAAAATAGGCCATTATAACCAGATTTAAGTTATTTGTAAGGGTTTTAAGTTGCTAAACCCAACAAATACTAGAATCCACTGTGCTTTATTTTTGGGTGGTTATTATGTTGGACAATAAAGCCCAGGTTTGTGTGTAACATTCATCACTCCTTGGCAGCTTTCCTCTTTTCTTAAACATGTTTCTCCATGTCATACATCAAATCTACGAAGTCAAACACGACTGAGAACAAAACTGTAAACATTTGTGCTGTTTGAACTGTTGACAAGACAGAAGCCATCTAACCTCAAATCCCTCCAGTTGACAATGGAATAAAACACACTGAGATGTAAAAACGGCCTCGTAGTCTTCAACACTGAAAAACACTAAATCTAACTCAGTAATTTCTGTCTCGTTTCTACAGAAAAGCGTCTCAAAAGATTTGAAATAAGACAAAAACTAACATACAAATAACTTTTAAGCGAGATAAATGAGCTTGTGTTAAGTCAATATTTTTTAAATTTTGATGGAAAAAAAAATACCAGCACATTATTTAACTTACAACAAGACATTTTTCCCATGTTGTAAGATAAATAATTTGGCAATTTACTTTTTCCATCAACATCAAGGAATTATTGATTTAAAACACGCTCTTATATCTTGCTGAAAAGTTGCTTGTAGTTTAGTTTGTCTTATTTCAAGCGTCTTAAGATATTTGCATTAGAAAGTAGACCAAAAATACTTGGCAAGATTTTGTTTTTGCAGTGAAGCTAATATCATACAGTTATTTCATAAACCTGAAGGGCTTCCAGGCGGATGGATGCAGTAAGCAGGACAGACGTCTGGCCGTTTCAGCGGTTTAGATTTTATCAGCCTTGATGTAATTTCCTGGCAAATGCGTCAGGAAATCGTAGTATCCGATAACGAGGGACGGTCAGACGATAACAAGTCATGCAGCAGACTCAATTACAGCTGTCTGTGTGTGGCCAACTACATCAAAGGATCATATTTACTGCAGAGGGAATCATCCGTAGAGGTAGAAGATGAAGGGAAAAAGGCTCAGACATCAGAGGGAGGAGGAGAAGAAGCAGGTTTCTGTTTGTAAGTGACTGTTACTGTTGGTGAGGCTTCCAGACGTTAGAAAGGCTAATTTCTCTCTCAAGATCTCACTTAAAGCTGCAGTATGTGACTTTATTAAAAAAAAGAAAGTTTTCTAAGTATTTGTTAAAACCGTCACCATGTCGTGAGACAGATAATCTGTGAAGATTGATCTCGTCCAGCTTTTCCCTGAGCTGCTGTTGCCGTGTGAAGAAATGTGCAAGACCAAAACCAAACCAATCAGAGCCAGGAGGCGGGTATTGGCGCTGTCAATCATCCTCATGTACTTGCTGTTAAAAGTGCTAATGGGGGAGAAACAACTTACCATTACAGAAAAACCGTTTAGCTGCTGCCGTTGTTGGCTATGCTAACTAGCATTAGCATCTACAGCCGGCTATGTTACAGCTCTTACTGTCGCTTTTGGGTTTCAACAACAAACAATCCCCAAAACATACATCAAGATCTAAAATAATAAAGTTATACTTCTTTAGCTGCATTATCTCCAGCTCCTTCCAACCAGTGTCTTCAGCGTGACTCTCCAAGTGTCCCAACTAATGTTTCCCCATGGCAACAATGTGACATGTGGAAAAAAATATAAGTTCCTCCTCACATTTTAATGTGTTTTTAACCAAATAAATAAACACATGAATCTACTGAAAGTAGATAAACACAAAATTTTACAGAGTATTTCTCTAGTTACTATTACTTTTTCTCTAGTTTCTGGTGTAAACATCATAGTAGACTTGAAATAAGACAAAACTAAGAAATTTACACTGAAAACTTGACCAAAAATACCTGCTAAGATTTTGTGGGTTTTTTTTGCAGCGTACCAATAAGTATTAATGAGGATCAGGATCACAGAGGTGATTGACAGCGCTAAGACCCACCTTCTAGCTCTGATTTGTTATTTCTAGATATCCTCAAAGAAAGGCAGAGGAGCTTGATTTTTTCAGGATGTAGAGACACTTTCAGCAAATATGTAAAGACGATTGTAATAAAAGTTACATAGTGCAGCTTTAATGTTTTACCAAACACAAACCAGTTAATACGCTCAAAATCAGACACCTGGACATTCACCCCGAGTTCCTCTGCATGAAAAAAACCCTGAAAGATTTTTAATAAGTTTTTATCAGCCGAGGTCATCATGCATCTCTCCAAAGAAAGCTGCTTCAGGTTTCCATATAAGGCCTTTGCCTGAACAGACTCCTTGTTGGGTGAGGCGTCCCCAGTGGAGACTAAGACAGGATGGACCAACAAAGTCCCCTCCTCCACTAAACACACACACACAATGCAGGAACACAAATCCAAACAATTTCCACACATGCATGCCCAGTGTTTGCTTCAGACGTCTCTGTTAAACATGGGTTCACCACCGAAGAATAATCACTCCAGCTGCTCTTACCCATGGCTGGCCCCTCACAGTCAGACATGACGAAGGATGAAGGGATTGTCTCTCGTCTTCTGCTTCCTTTTTTTTCTCTTCCTTTAAGACTCAAAGAAACTTCTGTTTAGTCTTGGCTGACAGACTCTGTGTCTCTGCGCCAGATTATCCTCCTCCACTCTGAGCCTCTACCAACAGCCTGAGCAGTGGCCAGAGCAGACGCCACTCAGCCGCTGCACTCGGCTCCATTGGACGCTAAATGTGTAACCAGCAGCCCAGCCTGGGGGTTCGGTTTCCCTGAGATGTGACCGACCCCCGTGGATAAGATTTCACAGGCTGCCTTAGTCAAAATTCAACACAAAAACACAGGAGCTGCAGTAAAACAGGAGGCTCTGCTGAAAATCCTGAATTGTTTGGTTATCTAACACTTTATTTAATCTATTAGGATACGTTCACAGTGCAATTCTGATTTTTTACTGTAATCTGATTTTGTTTTTCATATTACTATTATGTTACAGTGACACAGTAAAAACTAAACAGCTCTGTTTAGGTTTATTGAGCTTTTCTTTCATTAAAAAAATTGCAGGAATTCATTTTTAAAGCCATATTTTCATCATATTATTCATACATTTATAAATATCTGAGTTCTAAACTCAATATCTAATTAAAAAAACTAAATGTTAAATATTTAGTTAGCAACTTAAATGTAAAAAATTTAAATGTTTAGCTTGCTTGCTAAATGATGCATTTGTAGAATAAATATTTAGTTTGAAGGTTAAATATTTAGTTTGAATCTAAATATTTAGCTTGCTTGCTAAATAGTTAATTTGGGAAATAAATTTGACAATGAAATATTTAGTTAGGAACATAAATGTTTAGTTTGCCAAAAAATAATTTGGAAAGTAACTATTTGGTTTGAAAATTAAATGTTTAGTTTGGAAAATAGCTAAACATTTAGTTCAGAAATAAATATTTAGCTGGAAAAACAAATACTTAATTTGAAGATACATATTCAGTTTTCTTGGTAAATAATTTGGAAAATATCTAATTAGTTTGGAACTAAATATTTAGTATAATAAATTTTTAATTTGTAGCCAAATATTTATCTTTCTCGTAAAATAATTAATTTGGAAAATAAATAGTTAATTTATAACTTAAATAGTTTATTTCAACAAAGTAAATATGAGCTAAATATTTAATTTGCAAACTAAATATTTAGCTGAGACTTAACTATCTAGTTTAGAAATTAAATATGTATCTTCTTAATTAAATATTTAAGTTGAAAGCTAAACATTTATTTTGTAAACTAAATATCTAGTTTAGAACTTTGACATGAATAAGATGGTAAAAATGTGATTTTGAAAAACAAACACCCAGTTTTTAATGTCAGGGTAGATGCATTGTTTGTTTTTTTTTTACTGTGTAGCTTTATAAACGGCGCCCCATGAGTTTCTTCATATAAAATCAGGTCCATCAGTTTAAACGGCGTTTCTCCAAACCGGTTCAGTTTCGGTTGCAGTACCTTGGCTTTCCGCTAGAGGGCAGCAGTGTCTCGCTGAGCTCTTGCTCCATCACTTCCCAGGAAACTGTTGTTGCTCCTGGATTGCGATCAGATTCCAGGGTCAAGTGACTCTGTAGTCAAGAGAGACAATTTCAGACAAGTAAACAGATGGAATGTTTATGAGCGACAGGAAGCAGAAAAACAGAAAACAAAACCCCAAAGAAACACAGAGACTTCAGGTTGGGTAAAGTCTTCTTCCCCAAATTTGACACAAAGGAAAGTGCAGTGTTGTACAGTAACGAAGTAAAAATACTTCACTACTTTACTTAAGTACATTTTGGAGTACTTCATACTTTCCTTGAGTATGAAAATTTTCGATAACTTTCAATTTTACTTCACTATATTTCTGAACTTAATTGCAGACTTTTACTCCGATACATTTTCAATGTGTGGTTTAGTTACTCGTTACAAAACAACGAAAAAGAGAAACGCTGGTGTTTTGACCCACCTACTCATTGACTGCTACAAAATCCTACTTACCTGGGCTTGTTCATCTCCACCAATAGGAAACACCTGTTTCTCTTCTCCCATTAAACACAAAGCAAGTCTGACGATGAGCATCAGCTTCATGTCCCTAATGCCACATAATAACCAGTTGTTGCACCAATAGTTTGTGAAGTAGAGAAATAGTAACGGCTGTTTTTCTTCATGTTGGCCACATTTTCAGCACTGACCACTTGAAGGGAAACTTAAGGTTTACAAAAACTTTATATTTTCTGTCCTGGAGGGGAAACTAAGAAGCTGGTTCAGTTGTAAAGCAGGTTAAGTTA
>CAEGAF010151258.1:0-32100 GCA_903067075.1 Micropoecilia bifurca
GGAAAAAAATATATCACCCTCAAACGGCCGCGCCACCTGGTGGCGAGGCTAGGGACTACAGCACGGCCTTCAGAACAATATTAAATTACTTTATTCATTTCGAAACCAGGTTTAACATGTGATTGAGATGATTTTCAGATAGTTGTTTCAGAATCTTGTTAATGGCTACAAAATGCATCCAGCTGAGCTAAAAGGGAGCATTTAAACAAATGCTAGTACAGGTTTATGTACTTACCTGGCCTGGCTGTGGAGTTTCCACTCTTTACACAAAGGTTTATTGTAAAAAAACAAAAATATAATAAAACAATTCTAATCTGGAAAAATTCAATTCAAATTCATAATTTTTTTGCCCAAACTTGATGCCATACCACTGCCCATTTTGAGGTCTAAACTTCTCACCAAAACTTTATATGTGTGGTTAAAACCATGATAAAGGCAGAGTTTCACAATGTCAATAGTGGTTAAAACTGTGGCACCTGTGAAAAGAGCACCACAAGTCAGACTGAGCAACCTTAAACAGATGCCTCCAGGACATTAAAGAATTAGTTTGCCTGTTTAACTGAAGCCAGTATTTCTTAAAATTGCCCATTAATTTTTCTAATTAGTCCAATTTTAAAGCTGAAAAAAATTCCTAAAGCTGAATAACATTTAAGTAAAAATTTATGTTTTCTCAGGAAAATGTTCAAAAATCTATTTAAGGTTTAATGCATTATGACTGAGGCTTATTACCTCAGGATTTTATTCTCATCATAATACGGTGAATACCAGAGAACTTGATGTCATTAACAGGTTTAAGTGAATTGAAACACTGTTCAAATAGGGTGCTGCCATTTCAGCTGCTTTGCCACAAACCACATGCATGATGTGAAAGTACACTCTGTGTTGTTTAAGTGTCTTTGCACTGCAGAGCAGGGGCCAGTGACTGTTTGTCAAATATCTTTGTCCTTGATTCTTAAGTCGTCACCTGAGCTTCTAAGTTCCCTTCAAACAGCTCAGTCATGCATCCTTGAGATCACTTGAGAGATCTTTAAAGCAACCCTCACACAGTAAGTCAAATATAAAAAAAACTGCAAGGGTTGAAAGTCTGTTTTATTTGGAATGTTATCTGAAAGTCAGTTAAAATGATCTTGCATGGTTTCTTTGCTGTTTCGGCCCTGAATGATCTGAAATAAAATTTGTATGACAACTTTCAGAATCACTCACAACCACGACTGGTTTCTTTCACTTCCTTTCACAAAATTTCTCCCATGTTTTTTTTTTTTACCTTAGAAAGAAGTCACACACGTGGCTTTCACCTAATGGCTTAAGTCCTTTAGGTTTCATTTGCATATTTCAATCGGTGTTTTGATCCAGTAGATGGCCAACCTACTGGATTGGATGAGTGACTCTTGGGATACCATTGGCCCTTATTGATTCAATAAGGGCCAATAATATGGTATAATAGTGAAACACTCCTTGTTTCACTATTGGAGAAGCAATTTAAAATATCACCCAACTATCTTTTTACTGATTTAAGTAAATATGAATCTACAATAGTTAATACCATGTTAATTAGATAAAAGACTTGAGAAATCACTCCAGATTTTTTTGTTGTTAAAAGAAAAACAACAGATAAGAGTGCTTGAAGACAACACAAGGGACTGTTTCTTTACAGGAGTACCAAAGAGCTTCTCACAGAACCAGAGTTGTTGCAAAAGGGATTTCTGTTCTCACTTGCTCTTTAAATGAGTGAACACTTTCTGTCTTTGGTTACGTAACAGAACCAAGCTAGTTTCACATTGTAATTCTGATTGGTTTTCCAACGACTCTCCCCACCAGTTTCAGGCCAACACATCTGTTTTGTATGGAAATCACACTAGAGACACTGTTTGTCATGTTAAAGAGGAGCCCTGATCTTTGAGGCTTTCTCTCCCACCACGTTTGGCTCCCGTATCCTTATCCACAATAGGGCGGTGGGCCAAGAAGAGATAAAGTGGCTAATTTAAAGTTGGCTGATTGCACATGGTGTACAAATCCCACAAAATCTCATCTGAACAAGTTTGAGAAGTGTCGTCTACTGACCAAAAATTGCACCACTGATGTTGTGGTCATGTTGGGTTTGGATCAACACTGTGTTTGTTTTAAAAGTGTAATTTGTTCAGAAGCGGGATATGTGAAGAAATATGTGACTGTAACCAGCACTCTTAGTCACTAAGTGTTAAGATACAGTGTTTGACTAATTCAGTGTTCACAAAAACTTTCAGCTGCGTGGACCTTATTGAGACAAATTTGACAATTACTGGCATAGTACAACCTTGTATTTATTTAATTACGGGGGATAAAATTGCATGAACATCTTGAAAATGCTTTTCATAATCATACTCAGTTGAACATTTCTTTTAATCTGAGTATGCTGTTTTTAATTACTGTACAGTATTATTTTTCTGAAGTTGTAAATTTGCCCATACTGTACAGCAGGTCTCATTCTCGCAGATGTCTTGTGGCCTCCACCGTGATATGGAAGTATCATAGACATACGGCTAAAGACTTATATAAAACGTAGAACAAGAGCGATGCCAAGTGGAATAAACTTGGAGGGCGTTCCTACTGCAGCCTATAGTGACCCAATTCCGATTTTTTTTTTTTTGACGTAATGCAACCTGTATCTGATCTTTTCATGACAGTGTGAACAGTACAGGTCGGATTTTTTTCCAATGCGACTCATATCCG
This sequence comes from Micropoecilia bifurca, assembly GCA_903067075.1. Lineage (NCBI taxonomy): Eukaryota > Metazoa > Chordata > Actinopteri > Cyprinodontiformes > Poeciliidae > Micropoecilia > Micropoecilia bifurca. The sequence continues at coordinate 2,710 of CAEGAF010151258.1, forward strand.
ATACGTATCCGATTCAAATGCACCCTAACGTCCAGGCCGCATTCATCCGAACTGAAAGTCATTGATACTCAACAAATTCTGCTTCCTGACACGCGCAAGTGAGAAGAAAAACTACCATGACGGACTATAATGAGGATTAAGTTGTTAATATGTTGCTCCGGTTGGACAACAACTTCAAATGTGTAAGCTAAGCTCCACCATTAGCCTCCATGTTTACTTCCGCAAAAACTGGCAGAACGCCGACGCTATTGCGCCCTCTACTGCACATGCGGGACACTTTCAGGTCGTTTGCCCGTTCAGACTGCAGAACGGATACAGGTCGCATATTTGTGGCAGTGTGAACGGCCATCAAACAAAAATACGATTTGACAAAAAAAATCGGAATTGGGTCACTTCAGGTGACCCAGTGTGAACGCATCCTAAATTTGGTCACTCCCTCATCATGTCTTTGTCAAGCCACGGCCTGCAGTTAATGTATTGGAGAAATAATTACAAGTTGATGACGTTTGAGGATATTTTTAAAAGGTTTTTTGTGGAATCCTTTATGCGGCCCAGACGCACCCAGACTCTGAGGGCAGCGGCCCCAGGGTAAATTGAGTTTGAGACCCCTGCTGTACAGTCTCTTATTATTATTTATTTTATTCCAATTCTCGTAAGCCATTGTTTGAGGAACAACAATATGATTAAAGTTTGTAATTTATCTGATGAAATTAAATTTTGGGTTCATAATTAGCATGAAGACTTTTACATTTTGATTTGCCTTCCCAAAATAGATGATGAGCATGATGAGGAAAGATTATTTGAAAATTCTAAGACAATGTCTCAAGAGATCAGCCAGGAACTTGAATCTTAGGCAAAAGTAGGACTTCCAAATTGACACCGTCTGCAAATAGACAGCCAAATTAGTGACAAAGCAGTTTAAGAATAACAAAGTCAATATTTTGTTGTGGCCATCATAGAAAGCCCTTATCTTAGTCCGATAAAAAGTTTCTTGTTCAGAGCTGAAAACGTGTTTCAAAGCCAATAGGCCGAAGACCCTGACTGTAGCTAAAGTTAATTGAATGATATCCAAAACAATGAATCAAGTCATGAAGTTTAAAGGGTAATTTTGCTAAATAGCAAATAGTAAACCCTTGAACTGAAAGCAATTAGAATATATTTCTGGCAATCCCAGTGGGCCCAGAAGAGAAAAAGCTTTGTCAATCATTTTCAGTAGTTTTCTGACCCACATGCAAAAGGTAAGTATGGTTTATTTCATACGATATGTGAAATGTGTGACTGAGGAGGTTCTTTCAGGTTCACCAAGAAGTGGCATCTTGAGGAGAAGAGCATGAGAATCTTAACAAGGATTTGAATTATGTGGGAGGAGGCAGAAAGTTGGTAGCTTATGGCTTGGAAGATGGAGTGGGCGGCTGAGAGTAGGAAGGCAGGTGGAAATCAGGAAGACGCTGGAGGTTCAGAGAACAATCATGGAGAGAGTAGGCCCTGGAAGAGGTCTTGACGCTGGAGGCTTGCAGATGGAAGCTTCGAACAAGAAAGTTGAGCGAAGACGAGTCGGCCCGAGATAATTTCACTAGAGTCTGCATCGGAGTAACAGAATGGTTAAATCTACTCAACAAGGTTAATGATAAGGTGAAGAGACATTGTCATGCAGCTTCTCAAATCCTAATGAAGTAAGGGATGCCACTGCTCAGGATGGAGCACCCACCTCTGGTTGACACAGTCTCACAGAGGAAACACAAACACCACAGAATCATGCAAAATTTTGTCTGATTCAATGTCAGAGAGACTTGAAATAAATGTCTTTTTATACAATATAAGCAAATATCTGGTTTCCACCAAGACATTATTCCCATGTGGGGAAAATAGGGTAGACTATATGGGTCCCATATGGCTTCCACGATGGCCCCATATGGGCCATCGTGGAACCTGCAGAAAAACCCATATGGGACCCAAATATCAGCCCTCCTTTCCCCCACATGGGGCCCACCTAGGCATGATGGCGGTGCTGGTTCAGGTGATTGATCAAATATCTGGCACAATTAATACCGTATAGATTTTCTTCTTTATTCCTGGCTTCTGCCAGAAAACAGTCGAGTTTCTCTAATGGTTCAGTCAAATCCAAGCCATAACGCCATAAATACCCTAACTAACGTTTTTAGGAAGCTTTATCTGTTATTTTACAAACAAAAAGTGTCTGTAACCATTTTTCTTCCTGTTTTAATTTGAACTGAATTTAATCATAAAGCGTTTAAGTCAATCCAACATTAAATTATCTTGCAGGAGTTGTAGGTATTTACATGCTCCTTTCAGCATTGATAGCAACACAACACCCAGGTTCACACGATAACTCTCAATGAGGGTATTGTACTCTGAGCAGCAAGAATGTGGGAAGAAGATTCACTTTCTCCCTAAACAAACAGGTGATTCGCTAGGTTTTATTCTCTCCTTTTTTGTAAGTTAAGCTAATATGTTTTAGTATTACCACAAAATATTTCTCAGTTGAAATTATGATCTAAATTAGTTTTATATGATGTTATTTTTTGAGTTATATTTGATAAAAACTTTTTTAATTTTATACTTGTTGAACCTAAACCCTGTTTTAATATGACCCAAATTCTTGTTTGTAATTCAATTTAAATATTTAAAAATACAATTATGAGTGTATTTTATAGGATTTACAACAAAATAATTTTTGCTTGAAAATGCGTCTGGGAATGTTGTAATAATCTTACAAGTAATTTTATATTAAAATTCAATTGAAAAATATTCGACTGATCCTGACACAGTCAGCGAAATTAAAGCGAACATTAAAGCGAAATTTAATGTTGTTGTAACTCATTCGATTAAAGATGTTTATGCATGTTTTTAAACTTTAGTTTTGTTGTTTAAAGCTTTATTTGTTTTTCTTGAGAGTTTCCTCTTGTTTTTAATTTATGTTATTTCTGTTAATCCTGTTACAAGATGATTAAAAATCTAGACTCAGAATTTTTAGTTAGTTACTTTTGTGCCTACGTTTACTGGTCTATATCCTCAGAAGAAATCTGAACATCTTTAACTTTGGTGTGAGCAATGTAATGAAAGGTGGCTATGGGGAAGGTAAGATGACCTTTTATAAGCCACTACTGATTAATTTTACAGCATGCTAGAAATGCAACAGATTCCAAACTTCCATATTTTGTGAATGTCTGAAAGAACATCAGTGGGAATGAGAGCCGCTATGTTCAGACAGGCTTCCTGAAAAGATGAAATACAATGAACATAAAATGAAAAGTATTTGTGTCACAGAAGAAGAATGTCAAAAAATTTAAATGAAAGACAACAAAAGGCTACACATTTGCAAACCAGAAATGTTCTATGGCCTTTGGGGAGACAACCTTTCCTTAGCTTACAGAATAAATTGTGGACTGCTGATTGTAAGATTAAGGAACAAATTAGTATTTTCCTCTTGCTGAGTTTGTGGTTTCTTTCTTTGCCGACAGAAACCTCAATAATAGGGTGCAGCAGCGAAGAGAAAGTATTTTATTTCAGAATTAAGTACAAACAAAATGTTCTCATCAACCATCTTGAGTAAACCAAACAAATACCATTAAATACTAGTATGTTCTTAAGTAAAGTCTAGTGCTGTTCATTTCATTATACACCCAAGCTTGACTACCAGAGCCAATGGGAGGGGTTGGATTAGAGTCAATTAAGGATGCTCAAAAGCAGAATTAGCCACTAACAACAAACATAGGAGCTATAGGCACATCATACTGCAGAGGACTTTAATGAAGAGGAAAAACAGATAAACTGTTTGTGGGTTATAGATTCAGACAAATAAACAAGTCAGATCAGAGTGATTAGTGGAACATTAAATAGATGAACCTGATTAACTGAAGAGAAAGTGCTGTAAAAGGACATGAACTGAAGAACTGAGCATTAAGTGATGGGGATTTTGTCCCACATTTTCTCAAATCATTGATGACTAACTTCAATGTGCCATGGTGTATAAATAATGGTATAGGAACTTTTTATGTCCTTTTCCTTCTTTGCACCTTTATATAATGAAATTGTTCTTATCATTTGTAACCTCTCTGCGGACAACAACTTTAACTAAAGGATGAAAATGTAGAAAATTTGGGACAATCCAACTAGGACAGAAAGACTTTGTTTTATCTTAAGCCCTATAAGTATCATTGATGATGGAATGCTGAAAATGAATAAAAAAATCGAATTTCTTTTCACATTTCAGAAATTTGTCACATCAACAGAATGTTAGCGAGAGATTATTAGAACTGTTGCCAGTCTTATGCAGAATATCAGTTCTTGTTAGCTACAGAGAGGCTCAGTTTACAGTTATTTGCATTAGTATGTCTATTTCAGTCATGAAATGTTTGTGGTATTTCTACTGGATAGTATACAAAGAGGAACCTTGGATCTATATATCATAGGTAGTGCCTGTTAGATGGCATGAAGCAGGTTCAAAAGTCTTGAAAACAAATCATATCATGAAGTTCACAAACAGTCATTGACATTGATCAGTGTTGAAAGGCTTAGCAAGACATTTCTATGGCCTTGGGACTCCTGCACAGTTTACAATGAGAGCTCTTATCACAAATGGATAAAATGTGGATGAAAGGTGAACTTTCTTAAGAGTGCCAAGATTCAAGAGGTCACAAAAGAGCCCTGTACAGGTTATGAAGCACTGCAGATCTCACTTGACTTAATTCAGGTCAGCTTTCACAATTCGACAGTAACAAAAAGACTGGTTAAACTGATGCAAAAAACAAAAAAACAAAAAACAAAAGATTATAAGAGGGCTGCAGTTAACAATTTTTGATATTGATGTTCTGTTGTTTATTCTGACAATAAAGCAAAAAAAAAAAAACATTCCTGCAGATTTTTCATTTAGCTACTAAAGCTCATTTTATGTTATGTTAGAAATACATCAGAAATACTAAATGGAAAACTATTTAAATTCCTTTTTGAATTGTGAAAATACAGATGTTATTGCCTAAAGTGCAGTATTATATGATTCCCTTAATGTACACTTCATCGCTTGCAAAGGATGCACCTGCAGCTAAAAAACACTCAGCTCTTTCTGCTTGACTTAACGTCAATACAGTATAAGGTTCATCTGCTTATTTGTTATTTTTTTGAACAAATAATTATTTCGTTCAATTATTGAACAAATAATTGAACGAAAAAAGATGCTTAGGAAATTATTTTCTACAAAACTTGAACTTTATGAAGCTCAAACTATGCATCTTAAAGTACCACGTATAGAACATATTTACAGACATGTTTTTTAATCTTTATTGCCAAATGTAAATAGTCTTTGTTCAAATTTGCCTTAATTATTGCACTGAGTATATTGTTCAGTACATGACATTTTTTATGGTTTTTTCAGTCTGTATAATTCAGTTAATGCTTATTTGATTACTTAATTAGTTGATGATTATTTAAATAGTTGACACATTGTGATTAATACAATTTATTAGGCACTTCCTTAATTTTTCTCTATGGGACAAGAACCTTTCATAAAAAGAAAATCTAAATAAAAAAATAAATCTAGAAGGGAATAAATTGTTATTGCCAAACCTGATTTTAAATAAAATGATGATTTTTTTCAGCTGTAAATGTTGAGACATTTCTCAACATATGCAAGGAATTTGGCACCAGATAACCAAAAACAATTATAAATATATAAAAGAGCTCATTTCTTCTGCAAATGTAATAGTTGTAATAGTTCTACTGATGTCGCTTCCACAGAAACGATTTTCATGTGTATTATTATAACACCGGTGAACAGTAAGCCTCACAAGCCTTTTCTCTCGTCCCGGATCTATTCTTACTGATTCCCATCCTCCTGCCGTGTGAAATCACACACTGACCTCTCTTCCATCACAGTCTCCGCCCATTCGACGCCACGCCGACCTTACAACTGTCAGCACGTCTGGCCAATGAGAACTCAGTATTCCATCTAAGGCACGCCTCATTGCCCAATCACGTGTCGTAAGAGGCGGGCGCGGTGTGGGCCTGGTTTTCAGGTTTGGTTGCTGAGGTAAGCTCCCGTTTGAAATTTCTGACTTTTCTTTCTCAATATTTTTATTCCCCATTGTGTGTTTGTGTAAACTATCGTTATATTCGGCCGGGCGATGTTGTTTCAGTTAAAATAAAGTGTGTTTTCCGGGTAGCGGTCGCTCAGAGCTTGGTCGGTGAAAGCGCTTGCAAAGTATCTGAAGCACAGAGAACAACGGTGATTTTTTCAACTATGACAACCGTTTATTGATTCTGATCAATGGCTGTATCGCATCCAAAAATGTTGAAACGCAGAAAACAAGCTGTGTCTGGATTATCACCTTTATAAAAAAAAACAAGTCCACTCATTATAAGTTCATATCAGAAACAGACATTTGCTTTGTTGGTCAGTGTTATTATAACAAGCTGCTTGTATTTTTTTTCCTATTGTTTAGATGAATATAGCTAACTCTGACAGGTTTGTTTACATATGTTTGGTGGCTCTCTGCATGCTGACGAGGAAGAAACACGTGTGAGCAGAAACTTGACGTCCAGCACAGTCTGAGAGAGTAATTATCTGTTGTTTGCACAATGTTGTGCTTCTTTCAGAGTGCCAATACACCCCGCTGTGTGAGGTGATCAGAGGAGACCACACACACAACCACACCTCTTGTCCAAGCAGGCTGGACTTCTCTACCGGATGGTTTTGGATACTATGTGGAAGCACAGAACTTTTTACTTTTTTCATTTTTAAACGGGATGGATTTTGAGAACACTTAACTTGGATATACGTTTTGTATTTTTTTTTGCTGTTGGGATTTTTTTTTTTCAATCGAGTTTTGAAGCTTGCTTCTGGAAGGGAACTGATCTTCAAGAGCTATAATGGACCAAGCCAGCGGTGGGGAGGATCCCAACAAGCCCTCCAAAAAGAAGTCCAGTGAGGATGAGGGTAAAAACAAAAAGCTGGTGGGTATTCTAAGCAGATGACATTTGTTGCATAGAATTAAAATTTTAAAAGAGCCGGTTGCAGAAAGTTAAAGCATCTGTAGAGGCACAGAACACTCTGTCAACACACAACATTAGGCTAAAGGTATCGATGTGTTATTATTATTATTTAATGTACCCCTACAGAGTGGCTGTAATAGCAGTGAGAGTTTAGCAAATTAGATACTGTTATGCTGAGTGCTTCAATTTTCAAGGCATTAAGTAGATCATGTGATCATCTTATCAATGCTTTTCCTGAAAGTTTTTTTTTCTGAAGAGTGCTCTTGTTGTGACAGCTGGACCTGTATGCGTCAGGTGTTCATACAGACCTTGTTACTGGATTACTTATTGCACAGTGCAACGCACGTGGTTATTGTGGGGCTTTTATTAACCCTGGGAGTGTGTGTGATTGATAAAGGGTGACCTTAGTCAGCTTGAGTGGAGTGTCTGTCAGATAACTGTAAACTTCGGTTGGCATTGGTTCATTTCTGGCTTCCACATCTGCTCGGCCTAGTGAAGTAATCTAGATATAGAGAGAAGTGCGCATATTTGAAAAAGGAGTCCAACCTGAGTCTCACGTTAGTGGTTCACTGGTTTTATCAAGCAGTTCCTTTCTGTCAGTAGATGTGGTTACAGTTGAGGGTTTTGTTATCGGTACTTTGCAAAGTTTGTATTTTTCAATATGATAACTGAGCAGGACGTTAACAACGAATGTAGAAATGGAATACATTCCACTTGCATGTCACTTTACAGCCAAAAATGTCGATGGGTTTTATTCTTCTACTGGTTAAAAGACTAACGCAAAGTAGTGAATTATTGTGACGTAGGAAGACTGGCGTCTCTACTTCAACACAGCCAAGTCGAATTATTAGGTCATTAGTACAAATCTGGAGAACTTGACTGCAAACTGAGGAGATAATTCAGCCATTTCAACCAGGGACGCATCTAAAAGTTGTATTACACCGGTGGAGTTGAAGACCCCTGTTTTGCAATATAGCTCAAAATCAGAAAGCAATTCTGAACATAAGATTTAAAAAACATGCCACATTTGTCTAGAATTTGATGGGGCCATTGTAACCCATAAAATTCCCACGCCATAATGCTGCCACCCCAAAACGTTTCACCGTGAGTAATGTTATTTTTGGGGTGCTGTGCACCGTTTCCTTTCCACCAAACATCCATAGTGGCCAATAGATTTTATCTTCGTTTTCTCAACGGATTAAATCAACTTCTTCCACATGTTTTCAAACTTCTCCACAACAATATCTTTGAGTTGACTTGGTCTTCTTGATGCTCTTAATGTGGAAAGAGTTCAAGGCGTATGGACACTTTTGCAAGGCAATGTAATTTGAGTTAGTTGGTGTCAGGATGATCTAAAACCAACAGTTGCCACATTAAAGAAAGCGTTAAGCACACTGTTCAGCTGTGCTCTTTGTAGATGTCAAAACTACTGTTGGTGAGTAATTGCACCATTAAAGACAAAAAGCTTCCCATAGTGTTGTGCTTTTCTCACTAGGAGTTGGAGCGTGAAGTTATTGAGGAAAATCTGACTGAAGCTGAGTGACACAAGTTCTTCGCTGCCAATGGCACAGCAGAAGCATGTGCTAAAATAACATTTTGTTTCAGTACATCTTAAAATAGATTTGCTTATACATGAGTTTTTATTTCCCCGAGTTTTTTTCCTGTGTTCAGTAACTTTTGTTTTCTAAATAGCAAACAAACTGCATAGCTTTCTATCAGTTCTGAGAAGCAACACCTCTTGATGTGATTTGCTACAATTTTATCTGCAATTTTACATTCAGACCATCGGATATGAATCCTTTGTCAACTTTGAAGTAATCTGTTTGTTTAGCCAGCAATAATTATTGCTTATGACTGTGTTGAGCCTTTATTTATGTGAGAAAGTTCTTTTGCATCAACTCCACGTCAGACGCTGATCCCAATGCATTTCACTGTCTGCTAATAGCACACTGTGGACTGCATTGCAGTGTGTGGACTGATGCTAAAGTCTCCAGTGTGGAAGCAGAGAAGGGATTCAACTTCTATAGCAAAATTATAATCACCTCAGAAGTCGTCTGAAGGAGTCAATTAAGCAAAATCTAATGGCACTTGCTTATGCTGCAGTCTCCTTTGACTCATCTGATCATGCACAAACATCCAGTTTGGATCCACGCGTACACTGAGTTCATTCGAGGATGCAGTGGGTCAACTGAGGTCTTTTGGATTTCTTTGAAATTTGACAGTTCATAAGTGCACCAGAGCAAAAAGGCCGTTATAGATTCAAGACAAAAATAACATGGTCTTGGGGGAGTAAATTTCTGTCAAAACGAATGTATTTCTGGATTAAGTTCACATATTTGCAAGAAAAAAATAGGATATTTTCTAATATAATGTATACAGCTGTGCAATTTATTTTGTAATTATTCAAAGAGGGGCTAGTTTGTTCAAGAGTTTTCTTCTCCTTGTTCCCTTTTCAAGTCAAAAGAATGTGTTTGTGACTCAGTCACACTTTTTAAATCAGGTTAATAAATTTGTGAAATGTAGATATGCAAGAAAAAATTTGCATTAAGCCAAAGATCTGTGAAGGGAAAAGACACTTTGATTTATTAGACAACAACTCTTGAATTTATCAAAAATTTGTGGTAAAAATGTTAAAAGTCCTCTAAGCATTAAGTAGTAAATATAGGAGATCTGTTTAATTCCATATGTATCTTAGTCCCAATATTAAACACTTATAGCGGCTTGTTTTCATAGGTCAAACACTAAATATACTTTAACATGCAGTAACGTATACACTGTGGAAACCATCTTTGTATTACCACAGAAGCTAACACCCACAGTCTTCCTTATTTCCTCTCTTAGGACACGGCCAATTAGCATGAAGGAAAAAGAATGATGTTCCTGGATTGGCTGTGTTAAATTGCCCCATCTGCAAATAGATGATAATTCCACAGAAAAAAATCCATGAATACCGAACCACAAATAGGGGGAGTTTGCTGTATCTAGTGTTCCTTCCCAAGATGCTCTTTGTTGGAGTTGTCTTAACAGTGAGATTGTCCTGCTGCTATAAAAGTCCTTGTTTGACTCCTTCACAATAAAAAAAACAAACAAACCAGAAAACAATGTATTTTCCCGGATTATATTAATTTGAGGATTACAGGGCGGTGCTTGTTTTAGCTTTATAGTTGACTGCACCCAATATAGTCACTCTATTGTAATTGTTCCTTGATAATCCTTTACAATCAGTCACAAAAATGTTTTGTTCCTCTTCTTTAAGTGTTGTGGCTTAAGTAACTCCAAAAAGAACAACTACGGTGATTAGATGAATCTTACTCTTAGTGGCTTGCTGTATTTGTGATTTTTAAAGACCTTTTTGCATATTTTATTTTTGCATACACAATAGCTGAATCTGGTCATTCAGGTCTGATCAGTCGTGCTTAAATCTGTCTACTTGTACTTGAATCAAGTAGACAGATTTCATGTCAATGCAAGGTCTGAACAGGCCTACAGAGCGACTGACTGATTTAAGTGGCCAGGATTCTTGTGGAGATGCATTTGCGCACCATGTGTGAAAACGCTCAGGGTACCCATTTGTAAACGGATCACCCCATATGTGTGACAAGACCACAGTGAAAAGGGCAGCGCTACCACGTGACTCAGTCTGGGAATTTATGAACATCTTGACTGTTAACTTCCACTCCTCTAATGTGGTGTTTTCAGCTTGCAGTAAATGGTTTGCGGGCGCAAAGTCGAGACAAAGTTTGGCGATAAGATGTGCCAGACAGGAAATCCCAGACTGAGCTGAAGTTGCATATTCTCCCAGAGCTAGGGTGGTGTTTCAAGAAAGTGTGATGACTTCACCACCTATACTGCTTCGGAGGAGCTTGTGTAAGATGAGCAGTTTTGGTTTCTGAAGCCAGTCTCATGGCCAGGCATGTTCCCTGTTGCTCAATCTTCCTCCAGTCTAAAGTATAGCTGTTTGCAGGAACCTCAGCAGAGCTCTGAATTGAAGGAGGAAGTGATCAATCATCCCTGGGAGGAGCCTTGATTTGTTCTCTGTTTATTCCCACTACAAGTCGGCTGTTTTTTTTGCACCATAGTTTGGTTGTAAACCTGTAAAACTCATGAAACATAACCTTTAAATGTAACAGATTTTGATGGTTTCACATGTCGTACCACAGATGAGTAGTTTAGTCTGATGAAATAACTCAAGATGTTGCCAAAGGATTTGGGGTTAAATACTTAAAATGCCATGCAGATTCAAGAATAGGCTAATGTCCATCATCACACACTCATTTCTGCCTAAAGTAAAGTTAAAGTCGGGCTTCAAGGGCGAAGCTCTGAGAACCGAGTGTTTATTCAACAGGTTTCTGTGCAGGATTACATCATTTGGATGACGAGGCCCCATGTTTCAGAGACTCAGCCAAGGACAATCGCATAACTCTTCAGTGTTTTGAGAGAAACTCGCCTCAAAACCTGCCAGTTTTCTGGAGCCGTTTGTTTCCATACTGTTATTGCAGCGATAACATGGCGCCGTGCCATCAATTGGAGCAGGAAGATGGAATGAGATCTTTAAAAGGAATTTAGTAGTGCTTGTTTGGCAAGAAGGGAGAAATATGTCCTCTGTGCATACCAGAGTAAAAGATGACCTCAGAGTGCAAATTGAGAAAAGGATACCTCCCACTCTCTTTAAAAAAACAAACAAAAAAACAATTGGGCTGCATATTTTTCACTGTGTCGGATCATGCATACTTTTAACCTACAACATCAGTGAAGAAAAGACGTTGGATCCATCCTTATTAGTTTTAGATAAAATGATGATGATGACTTTTCACAGCTTGTCAAATCTGGTCTCAAATCTCACAACTTCTGTCTTTGCTTAGGCATGAATTAATTTTCTGTGTTGTTATAAAGAGCATTAGTATATTCAGAAATGCTCTCTTTTAAAAAGGCATTTATCTGCCAACAAATCATTTGTTAATTAAACTGATAAGTCTCATTTACGTGAACACACTTTAAAACGTGTGAATCTCAATTTTTACATAAAGTTAAGCTGTTTTGCATGCAGCTGTGTATTTTGGATTGCACACAGTAAAAGTCCCTTAAACTTTCCCATATTTTGTAACAATAAAACTAACTTCAATGTATCTGAGTGGAATCTTATGTGATCGATCAACTTTGATGCTTAGTGCAACCATCTTCAGAAGTCAAGACTTGAAATGGACTTGAAATGGCTCCTTTCAAGTCCAGACTTTAAATTTCATATGTAGTCGTTCTCCATCCAATCTTACCAAACTCCAGCTATTTTACATAGAAGACTTAGGGAATTTTCAGACTGTAGGTGTGTCAGGGATTTGCACAGACCAGCCAGAGAGGAGAAACACTGAAAAATTAAAAAAATAATTCCTAATTTATTTGCAAAAAATGTAATGTATATATATGTATATTAGTTGGGCCCAAAACGGAATCAACATAACAGACTGAAACTTGTATTGTAACGCAGAAAACTCAAGCATAAACTGATCTGATGAACAAAATATGAGGGAAACTTGAACAGAGGTGACAAACAATGGTTATACAAACTTAACTGATAAACAGATACAATGTGACAAAACATGGAAAAGCTTAGGTTATGACACTTTTTGCAAGCCGCTGCAGGTTTCCACATAAGAATTGCAGAATTGCACTTTAGAGTAAAGTTTTTGATATGTAAATTAGCCATGTGATCAGTTTGCTCATGATGAATCATGTGGAGCTTTCCATCTGGCAGAGCATGCTGACTAGTGAAAGGTGCAAACACAACTGAGAAATTCCTGACATACTCTATCATGTTACAAGCCTTGCGGTAAAACTGGTAGCTGTGTCTGTCTGTGGATAGTTTGTGGCAGCCATCTGTGACAAGTGCATATTTCAACAGTTTGTATCCCATCGACACTGATGAGTCAATCTTTTCTACTGTAGGGCTTTTGAATAAAGTTTAAATATGTTGAGAATTAATGGGATAGTTGGCCAGTGGTGCTTTTTGGAGTCATGCTTATGAAAATTGAACAACCTGTTGAAGATCCAAAAACTAGAAGATTAAATTACTTTGCACTTAAAGTTAATGACATGCACACATTTCATTCTTTTTTTTTCGCTAAGGACTACAGGAACTAAAAACTACTTACAAAAATTCTGAGATGAAGCCAGAACTCCGAGTTGTTTTTCCCAGAATTTGAGTTCTAACTTGACTTCAATCTGGGAATTTTGACTTTTTTTTTCTCCACTATTCTGACATGTTTTTCCTAGAATTTGGAATTTATTTTCAGAATTTTGACTTTTTTTCTCAGTTCTGATTCCCCCCCACACCCCCAGAATTCTGACATTTCTTTCGACATTCATGCAGATTGGCATGAAGGAGCAGCCAACTTTACTGACAGCAATGCGAGTTGAGCAGAAGGTGAATTAACTTTCTGAGGAACTTATTGGATTTAAGTGATCTTTTTTTATGTGGTTTATTTTTGGTTCAGTAGCCATAATCCTCTTCCATAAATTATATTCTTGTAATATTGAGAGTATTTAAGGAATGTTCAAATGGGAATCCTAAAGTTTTATCCGATTGGTTTAAAATTGTCTGTACTTCTCTGTTGCTGAACCTACACATATTCCAAACTTTACTTAAAGTAAGGGCATACTTATTTGTAACTTTGGAGTCAATTTAACATTCTAAATGTGGAAAAATAAGAATACCTTGCTGCTGGCAAGCAAACTGATGGCTAATCAAGCTACATCTAGAACTCCAGAAAAGCATATGGGTTTCTGCTTGAATGCCTTCAAATGACTGGAAAAGCGTGCTGGGGGGAAATTTAACTTTGGAAAATAAGATCCATAAAAGAAGAGTAAAAACGTGTCTCACTTTTTGAGGAACAAAAAGGCAAATAGAAGATTTGCTACAGAAATACAAGCTGTATTGACAAAGCTGTGCCATCAGGAGCGGCGATATAACAGTTCTGTGTTTTTATTAGGGATAAGTTGTGAACAAAAGTGCTTCAGTAAACTCGAAGCTTATGTTTTTTCAACCCCTGTGCCCTGGACCCCTCTGCCCTGCTTGATTCAGATGCATCTGCTCCAACGCAGCTGACTTCAGTGATTGAATCAGCTCCTCAGCATGTCATCAAGTTCAGCAGTAAGCTGCTAATTACCCATCAGCTAATATCAGGTGTGATGAAGCAGGTCGGCATTAAAACATGCAGGGCAGTGGGCTCTGAGGAGCAGCTACAGAATGCTGGAACAGAAAGTTTCAGTAGGCGTCTGAGAAAAGAAAGTTACTGCACAGAACATGAAAGATTTGTTTTAGGTATTTCATATCCTTTGAACTCCTGCATTAGTGTAGAATTATATTATAATAGTCCAATGGCACATTAGTCCAATCAAAAGTACACCAATTATAAAAAATCTGATATGTTCCCCTTGTACAGCTGCATGTCTTTGAACAGACATGTAGATTTGATCACATTGACCAAAATGAAATAAAACAGACAAGTAAAGTTGAGGCTTTATTGAGCAATTAAATTGATGCGTTCTGATTTTTAAATAACTCAGGCAAGAAATTCAATCAGAGTAATGACAAAACAATAAAAATTTTGCATCAACCAGATGGGACTAGCAGGCATTGGTACAGCAAATATTTTCCTTTTTCATGGCAGTGATGGACAATTAGAATTAAATGGTTGATATGCTTAATACTGAGGATTTTCTTTACTTTTTGTTTCTTTACAGTAGAACTTTCTACTGTAAAGCTTCCACAGTAGAAAAACTATTTCAGTCCATATGGATGAGAAACCGTGTAAAGAAATGACCTTGAAAATTACATATTCATTGAAACTGAATGTATGCCGCAATATAGAAATGCAAGATATGATTATTTCTTTGCTGCAGTTCATAAAAAAATATGCTCTTAAGTTATAACTTTTTCTTCAGAAATACTCCATTCTCCTTGCCTCTGAAACAAAGGACAGTCTGATGTTTTAGTCACTTTGTGCTGCTTTAAAGGGCATAAATATTATTTTCCTCTTCATTCAGACTTGAAGCTCACCACAGTTATTAGTTTCCATGTCTGAACTTGAGAAATATGTAAAAAGAGGGAAAAAAAAAGTTTAGTTCTGTTGCTTGGAGAAGCACATGATTTTGCAATTTTTTCTTCTTTTCAACAAGCTTAATGCTGGACGTTATGGTTGGGAGGGAGGTCAAAATACTCAAAAAAAACATCTATAGCTAGAAATGAAAAGAAAATGCTAAAGCTTTCTGTGTAACAGAAGTGTGATCTGTTATGTTTTCTTTTCTCAGTTTTGTGGTGAATCTTCCCTTAAAGATGAATGTTTATACCACATAATCTGAGTTGAATAAAGGGTTTATGATGGAAAGACCAATTAGCAACCACATCAAATAATAATAATAATAAAATAATCCCCCTACAACCACAGAATGATGATCTTCAGGGAGTGCTTTTAAGGATTCTCCTTTTTTTCAGTGACCGTGACTCGGTAGTCTCTTTTTGTTTTAATTTCTTTTTTCCCCAAATGATCTGTTCTTTGTTTCTTTTTTTATTTTGTTAAAACCCATTGAAGATGGAAAGATTATTGCATTACACATTTCATTCTTTCAATGAAAACCCTTTTCTGGTTCAATGGTATAAAAACATACAGTATGCTCTTTAAAAACACATTCTGTAAAACAAAAACAAAAGAAATCTCTGTAAACGACACCAAAAAAAACATGCCTTGCAGCGCAAGAGCTAAACATAGGTCTTTGTCATTGCTCTGGGGTGGAGCTGGAAATCCATGTGAGCCACAGAGAACCTTTAAATTCTTAAGCTATTAATGATATGATTGGCACGTTTTGGAATAGTTCAGTTTTGTGCAGCAATTAAAGTTAAACGCATTAAACTCTGGGAACGTCCTGCTCAGTTCCACAGTTTAACTGATTTATCAAATATTTAGAAATCATAGTTCCAGTTTTGAAGAACAGAAATTTAAATAGATGACTCTTAAGACGTACCCAAACATGTTTCACCAAGCAAAAATTGCAGTTGAGATGAAATCAAAAATACGAAACTGCCATTTTTAAGTTGGAATAAAGTGAACAAGGCAGGGAGACATCTTGAAGCTTGGGACAGTTTTGACAGCATCACATTGTGAATCATGTTCATGTGGCATTTGAAGATTTTAACACTTTGATCTAAGACTGAGAGAAGCCTAAGGGAATTATTTTAAGTTTTGCTAGGATGCGGGTAGCAGAAGTTGTCAGCTTGTTGAAGATTTCCTGCTGCTCTTTCTTGCCTCTCTTCTGTTTGGTCAATCTTGTGATGCAGTTAAGATGAAGATGAAGCTTTTCACGTAGTAGTTTTGTGTTGGTCGGTAAACACAAAGACAATAGCGCTGGGCCAGTGTGAAAACCAGCAGGAAGTTGACCACATTTCAGTGCTGTAATGGCATTCAGGAAGTGGGAGACAGGAAGTGGCTCAGAATGCTTCAGTAGCACAGCGGAGGAAACCCTCAAATTCACTGGTTGCATGTAACTCTAGAATAATAATAAGCCTATAGTTTGTATAGATCACTGGGTGGGACATTTAATAATCTGCTGAAGATAATAGCTGTGCATCAGAACAGAAATGTCTGTTTTTATGTTGCAGGAAATGAATCATACTTTCATCGTGGCTATACTTCCACTCAGCGGTTTGATGATTAATGACTGAAGGATCTTTTGACTGGGTTGCTGTAGTCAGATGCACACCAGGATGAACATGTTTTCCCTTCTGTCACTTATATCGAGTGCTGCAGGGGACATTTTTCCACTCCTAAAATAATTCTGTTTTTTAATAGTCATAAGCTTTACTTAAACATCTATGGTCAAAAACATCTTTCTTGATAATTGTGATTCTGTTTTTCCCCCGTAGTTTTGCAATTGCAGATCTGAGTCACACAGTGTGACATGCTTATAGGCTAATGCAGCTGCTTCTCAGTAAATTACAACATAATCAAGAAGCGACTTGTTTTCAGTTATTCAATTTGAACACACGGCGCAATATAATTTAAAGCATTTATTTCTGTTTATCCTAATGATTACAACAGATTATATCAACTCAAATACAATCTCAGAGCAATAAAAATGAATTTTTTTTATTGCTGAGAAATTATGCTATGGGCCTATTAATCAAGGGGAAGACTTCTGGCCTTACAGTTGTGTGCTGGTCAGTCAAGAAGGGTAAACAACAAAATATATAGCCATGAAAGTCTCAGATAAACTGCAGCTGGAGTCTGTGTCCTCACACAGACGCATCCAGCACAAGGGTTGCAGCTGTCACATTCCTCCTGTTAGGCTTCTGCTAAACCAGAGACTGTATCACAAGTGTCTTAGCTACAAGAAAAAGAAAAAAGGAGTGGACTGTTGCTCTGTGGTCCAAACTCCTCTTTTTAGACTTTAGATGAAAGCAATGTTTGCATTTCATTTGAGTATCAAGATCATAGAGTCTCTAGACCAGTGTTTCTTATCCTGGGTTTGGTTGAACCCCAGGGGTTCGGTGAGTCGGTCTCAGGGGTTCGGCGGAGCCTCTGCCGCGGAGGTAAAGACACACTTGTGTAAAGTCGTGATGACGCCCCGCTTTGCCGTCACTTGCTGCAGAGGATCACGTTACATTGCTTAGCCAATCAGAGCTGCGGAGGATCCCTGATTTTAAGGAGCTCCACTCTCAGCAGGGATTTGAACTTGTGTCTTTATTTACTTCAGCAAAGCTCACCATTTTTACCAAATTCTGTAGCTTTCGGTGTTCTTCTAAATCTGCTCCTTAGTTGCATCTTTTCGGGGTTGCTACTGTCTCTAGTGGCGTGGGGTGGTAACACAACTAATATAATTACATTACTAAATCAGAATACAGCAAAGTCTTTATTATATATTAGTAGTTTTTCTTTCTCTTAAGACTGTAGAGCTAATTAAATAATTAGCAATAATACAAGACCTTAAAGTGGTTCCAGTTTCTCTGTAAGGCCAACTTGTTAAAACTGTGGCACATTTTAAATACCTTGGGTCGTTCCTGGACAGTCACCTCAGCTGTGCTGAAAACACTGACTATATTTTGAAGAACTTTTCTCAGAGACTACCTTTTAAGAAGAATTAATGATCTTACAGTGACCAAACTAGACTCTAGTTGGGTCATCTCTATGTCTTGAATATGGGGGGGGGGAAATTATATTTTATTTATCACTACAGAAGGGTTCAGTGAATGAAACTGGTGGGTTCGGTACCTCAAAAAAGGTTAAGAACCACTGTTCTAGACTCTTTGGGAAGATTGAAGTGGCACAGGAGTAAAGCTTTATGAAGCCCAGTGTGAGGCTTCCACAACCAGTGATGTTTTGGAGAGCCATGGCATTGCTGACTAAGGAAAGGCAGACACTCAATAGAGTAATGAAGGTTTTGTTATCATCATTGAATCTGAATCTTTGAATTGAATTCCTGAAATCAGCTTTTTGATATTCTATTCTTTTTTTGAGATAATGAAAACTATTAAAAATTTTAAACATGATTATTTTATTTATTTACCCAGAAAGAAATACTCATTGAGATTAAAAATCTCCCTTACAAGAGTGACCTGGGCTATACAGCAACAATACGAGACATTTTCCACCTTTAGACATTTTAAATACGACGTTTGATTCTAGTTGACAAATATCATAAAACCTCTCTGGCTCTTGTTCTTCAAGAGCCCTTTAAAACCAACGCCTCAGTCTTTAAAAAGTTGTCACAGGCCTTTAATAAGTAACCATGTTTTAAAATCTTGTAATGGTGATGAACCTTACTAGAATGTTAACTTTCATTGGTAATGTCACATGTATCTCAAATACCTGGGATAATCTTTAGAACCTCATTGACTGAAACCGTTGTATTGTAGGTACATCACAGGAACCGTTCAGTCAGTTTGCTGGGTTTTACTTGTCAGGGATTTGTAAAAGTTAATCGGCAATACATTAGTTTCATCAGCCTGTAAAGTGCAAATCACTCTGTGTTTAATGTTGACTAGTTTAGAAAGACTTTTAGAAACCTCTGCTGCCTTTAACGGCTCCATATCGGTTCTACTGAGAGTAACGCACCATTAGGACGTTTCTTTCCTCAGAAATGGAGATGACCTGAAGGCAGTTCTGTGCTTTCTTGTTTCTCGTGCAGTCACATGGTTGGGTCATCCAGTGTGAAGTCATTCAGATTTTAGCCGCTCTGGCTTCTATGTCCTTCCTCTTTTCAGAAGATGCCATTTTAAGAAACCGTAAACAATGTCTGTGCCTTTTCTGAACAACAAGACTCAGCGACCCGTAACTTTTTAAACTATTAGCTGGTAATAAAAACTGTAGGGCATTTTTTTTGTTGGTAATTTACTGATGACTACAAAGTTTTAGACAATATTATCTGATTTTGTTATGTTTTGGTTCTAATGGCAAAATCCTTAGGTCTCTGCTTTTTCAGCAAATTAGATTTTTGGTGTTTTATTAAAAACTGATTCTCTGTGATTGTTCCTTTACTGTATCTGCTGCTTTTTATTGTGCTCCAGTATATAGCCTTTCTTTACTCTTTATGTTATTCAGATCTATTTCCTGTAGATTGAACTTCTGGTATTTGTGAAGGTTGGGGACCAAAGCTGCCCAAGAAAAGCTAAATTCTATGCATATTTTGAAACACTAGTATACAATATTCACTAGACTGTCTGTTTTTTTTTTTTGGTTAGATTAATTTTTCAGAATTGGCTGATCTAAATGAGGATCACATTGAAAGTAAAATGCAGCAAATTGTAATGTACAGCTGTCAGATTAAATGCAATTTCATTAAAAGGGACATTTTGGCATTTTTAAAACCATTTACCTCTAATCCATGACAAAACAATACAAATTAGCAAAGAAGGAAACTGTAGACACAATCATGCTTTGTGTCCATGAACTTAACCTTTGCATATTCAAATATTTCTTTAAATCGTTCATTGTTTAGATGAATTGGGAGATAAACACAATCACACAAATGTGAAGATATGGTCTTTAATTTAATGTTGTTTTCCAGAGACTTTAGTATACAATGGCAAAAGAAACCAGGTGATGCTGGTAGATATTTATTGGACTTACTTCATTACATTTCCTGCCTGTAGACTGAGTAAATTCTTTTTCATTAGGTATTGGAGATAAAAAGCTGATCTCCAAGTTAGTCTGTCACATCTTTCTTCAGTTCTTTTGAAGACTTAAATACACCAAATGATAAGAAACTATGTTTGACATGTTCATTTAGAGTCTGAAGACTAACTCCTTTCTAATTTGTTTTTCCAAACAACTAATAAGAGTGAATGTTTAATGGACACCTCTAATTCCAATTCAACAAGTTAAATCAGGGTCTGACTCTAAAAACTGCAATTCAAACCAGAAAGACTCCCTTTGGCACTTACAGTTGTCTGTATTCACGCCCAAAATGTCTGATGTTTGTTCACATGTGGAGCACATTTGGAGGCTGTAACTACATGTTGACAACATTTATTAGACACTTTAATGAGATTATTCTGATCTGATTTGGTTACACAGGGAGAACTCTGTGCAGCGTGATGCCACTCCCTCAAATTGCTCATATTAGAAGGATTACTGTTAATTTCATTTGATTACACAAAGATAATTTGGGTAATTGGAAAAAGAAGCCCTCTAATTTCTGAACTAGATTGACCTTTGGTGTATTTAGTTAAATGAAAGCTTCATGTTTCCTCTACACTTAATGGAATCAATATAGTAACTTTGCATAAAT
Source organism: Micropoecilia bifurca (assembly GCA_903067075.1). NCBI lineage: Eukaryota > Metazoa > Chordata > Actinopteri > Cyprinodontiformes > Poeciliidae > Micropoecilia > Micropoecilia bifurca. The sequence goes on from CAEGAF010151258.1 coordinate 23,494, forward strand.
TATAGTAAATAAAATTGATGCAACGTGCCTTTTTTTTCATAAATACCTACAGCAGGTGCTCTTTTGGTTAAATGCTTGAGCAAATTAAGCCTGAGATCCCTTAAATAGTAATTTACAAACTTCTCATTTATGGTTTACAATGTTGAGATGTACTCCATTTGTGTTGCTGAGTTGAAATTAGCAGATTCTCAGGAAATGTGTTGTGAAATTATAATGTTCAGTCTGTGAATAAAGTTGATGTTTTAACTGTGTAGTGACTGGCAAAACCTGACAGCTGTGGTTGCGTGAGACTTCTCTCTGTCAACACTTGTTACAGTGCTGTGAAGTATACCACCCACTGCAGTTTTCTGTAGTTTTTGTCACACTCAAACATTTCAGAACATTAAACAGACTTTAATACTGGACAAGACAACCAGAGTTGGTAGGAAAAAAAAGTCTTTCATGTTTTTTGCTTTGGTGCCCAAAAGTTAGCTGGACCAAGCAGGTTCTATGTGTAAAAGAAATTGTTCCATTACATAATGACTATGATCGACTGCGTTTTTAAAAGTTCTTCTCATTTCCACTGACCACATCCAGATCTGATTTCTGCCAGACCAACAAAATAATAAAAAAATACATAAACTTAAAATAGAACCTGTCTGACAGAATGAAGTTGGCTAAATTATATCAAAAACTAACAAATGATGATTTGAGATTAATACATTTGGGACATTACAGTGAGAGTTGTTATCCACAAGTTGGAATAAAGAGAAAAGAATGCATGCCTATGAAGTGGCCTAGTCAAAGTCTGGATTGATATGCTGTGTTATCACTGTTCTTGTGAAAAAAAACACAGACTATGTGTGAATCGTGACTATTGAAAGAATTTTCTTCCCACTGATGTTTGATTTGTTGCTGCAAAGGGTGGCGCAACCAGTTATTAGGTTTAGGGGGACAGTTGCAGTTTTACTTTGGCCAGATTGGCTTGAATAGTGTTTTTTCTCTTTAATATTTATGTGCATTTTGTATTTGCGCTGGCTATCTTCTAATATAAAACTTAGTTTGATCTGGAATATTTAACTGTGACAATAAAAAATAAAAATGGGATAAATCTGTAATGAAGGGAATTTTATTTCCAGACAAGTCCCTTCATATGGCTGTAGCTAATTAAAGTAAGACCTAATTTTCTTCAAGTTGTTTTACAAAGGCATCTTGGTCTCTGATTTTTATGGTGATAGTTCCAGTGAGTGAGTTAAATACACCATACAGATGCTCAAGTTAAATTAGCTGAGTGCAGGCAGCTCTGCTTTTTAAAAGCGGTGGAGTTATAGTCACTCTGAAGCAACATTTATCTTCTCTCCATCTCAGAAGTCAGATTATTACATTCGCCACCTGGTATGAGTTTCCAATAAAACGGAGCTATTCAGCGATATGCTTCGCATTCAACCGCAGTTTGCTATGGCAATATTAGAAGTTATTTTGTGAAATATGCATACTGGTACAGTTTCGTTTGCCCCAAATTGCCTTTCCAAGTTGTGGGATATTGCTTTGTGTTTTCATTTTTGAGGATCTGCACGGACCCATGATCAGATTTGATTAAGGAGGGACCCAGAGCTAATTTGATTAGATTATTTAGTGGAAATATGTGTTTGGTGATAAACATTTATTACGATGAAAAAGTTTACTTTAATAAGCACGCAAAGCCCAGAGGACATGGAAGCTTAATTGTTAGGTGTTTAATTGCAATGTTGCGATGCTGCCAAGATAATGGGCAAGGAAAGGCCCTCAAGTCAAGGCAATTAACCAAACAGTGGTTTGATTGTTGTTAAATTGATTAGAAAATGTTTAAGTACTCTATCTGTAAATTAGCTATCGTTTCACGCAGTTTGCGACTGCCAGAGAATGCTGGGCTTAATGACACATACGCTCTGAGTTAGTAATGGGAAAAGTTGTCGCTCAGGTCAGGTTGCTGTTCTGAGTAGTGATGCAGCTTTATTAAATGCATCTAATTGTGCCTTGGTGGAACTGATGTTTGTCTGGATTAGCGAGGCCCAGGTGGTTACCTGGCTCCCACAGGGAAGAAGGAATCATCTGGATATGATGCATGGGGAAGACGACATGTCTGATACCTGGGAGTGGAATAAAACTTCAGGGAACGTCTGAAACCTGCGCAAGATTGATGCGTTTTGTTGTGTTTAATAGCTTCATCTTCCAACTGTTGATCAGTTGTTGCAGACGAAGCCGGTGACAGATATGGCACTTTGTGCGTCTGTACGGTGTTGCCCAGAGCGACAGCTGATGGAGACTCGCAGAGGGAGGTGCAGGTTAAAGCCAATTTGTTTCCTCGCCCCAGTATCTGTATTTTCCTGATTAGAATAGTGGAGAAATCCACGGCTGGAGGCAGGCTTTATGACCATCACAGCCCCACATCTCCCGACTCATTAGTACTTTACAGCCCAGCACCACAACATATGGCAGAGTTGTTACCAATTCCCATTTGAGGTGTGTTTCAAACGGCCGTCCCTTGCTGAGCCACAACCCTGTGGCAGCGCGCTTTCTTATTGTGTTTGAGGAGAAAATAAACATCTGTTCCAGCTGAAGGTTTGGTGTAAATCTTTTCGGTCCCTGTCACCACAAAAGATGCTCTTCAGAACCACTGCGAAGAAATTCATCTTTGTGCCTCAGCAGCTTTTTTTTTAATTTTTATTTTTTATTATTATTTGTTTCACACGCATCTTTGTTTAAACAAAACTAACTTGCATGTTTCAAGTGGAAAAACCAATGTGGGTGTTGGGTGTCAGGTGGTTTTTCTTTTATTCACTTATATTTTGCATGTAGGCATGGGCCATTATGAGATTTTGACGATGGAAATACCAGAATTTAACATTAAATAAGAACATTTATTTAAAACATGATCAAACTACTTTTTTGTAAATAAAAAAATAAAAATCATTATCTGCTGCATCGTGCTAAAAGCATTGGTTTGCTTTGATAACTGGCCCATGTCTGCATGTTGGTCTGATGTCTCAATTGTGTATCCCTGGGGGTCATACACATTACTTTATTATTTAGGAGTATTAAGAATCTGTGATTCAATCATTCTTTTCGTTTTCAATTGACAACATAAATAAAGATTTTTAAATCAGATGCAAGAATAACCCCAAAAAACAAAAAAGATCTTGTTTTTCATCTTTTAAATTTAAATTTTGGCTAAAAAAGAATCTAAAATGAAAAACTGGTTAGAGGAACAAATTTTATTTCAATAGGTCAATGCTTGTTTTCTCAAAACCTGGAAATTGCACTTTGTGAAAAAGTGTGTTATCATCAGGCGTTATGTTACATATTTGACATGAAATGGAGCAAATACTAAATATTTTGACTCCCAAAGCATTGAAATAGAAGTTAAAGTCCATCTGTTGTGTTCAGGAAATTTCAGAATTTATTAGATTTATTTTCTTTTTTTCTTTTTTTTTCTTTTTCACTTTCTTCCTCCAAATGACAATATTTTTTATTTTGATTGTCAAATAAAAATGGAAAGCAGAAAAAATATACACAGATTATTGTTAGGTGTCTAATTCACATGTCTAAAAACATAAAATGAGGCACTTCTACTTGCTGTGAGTCTAAAACATTTAGCATTTGTGCTTCACGGGACAAATTCTGGGGAAAAAAAACTGCACATGTGAAGACACCTAAGGTGGGACATGTTCTGTGGGTTTGGTGGTGTTTTTCTTTTCTGTTAGATATTGTTTTTCATACTGTGCCCTCCCTCCAACAGAACATACACATAAAAACACTGGCTGATGATATGGTAAGGTGCTTGGTTTCATTTTGCTGTGACTAGCTTTGTTTCACACATTTTTCACTTATTTTTCTGTGATTGCATGAAACTTTTAATATACACCTGTGGATGGATCAAATGTGCCCAACTCCAACTAAAATAGTAAAGGCCTTCTACTGTTAAACAACTACTAGTTTTTTCTTTGTAGCTGTATTATTTTCATAGTACATTACCAAGATCATTTTAAGGACTAAGTTAACAAAGCAAACTGCAGTGTTTGGTTGTTAAAATACTCTTTATTATTGACATCTATGGGGAAAAAAAGTGTAAACAGGCCTAAATTTAATTTCATTTATTGCAGTAGCATAATCCCACACACAAAATAATAGAAAAATTATAACTTTTATTTGAATACTTTATTCAGTAGGGATCAAATATTAACTTTGTAAAGAATAATAATATCTCTTCCAAGTTTTTGTCAATATTTTTGGGCTATAAATAGGTCTTGGCTTAAGGCCTGTTTTTATTTTATTCAACATTGGAAAAAAAACTGTAAGGAAACACGCTGTTCAAGTGAGTTTATTGTGCATAAACTATACTAATTAGTTTAACCGTATCCATTATTAGACTGAAGAAGGATTTCTTCCCCCCTCCCCAATAAATTACCTTAAAGGATAGATTTCTTTATATTTCTCAATATCAACAATAATTGTAAACACTATGTTTTTGAGAATTATTTTGAGTCAAACAACGATCAGTTTATTAATGATTTGATTAAATAAAAAAGAACCTAAAGAAACAAAAATCCTATATTTAATTATATCCTGTAAACTATTGCTATGGGAAAAAATATGTTTGTGGACTTAAAACTAAATGTGCAAATCTAACTTCAATCAAACATTTACCGCTCACTTAGGAGTTTGAAAAAAGGGGGTTGCAGACTTGTATTTTAAATTGTCATTATTACAATTAATAAATAAAATATTTAATATAATTGTTGCTTGAAAAATAAACTTTATCTCCCGCCATGCTCAGTGAAGAGGAGATGAAAATAAAAGCTCACTGGAGAAAACCTGTAGCAACAAGACAAAACTTGGCAGCATAGTGACACACATTGAAGCTCACATTCAAATGTTTACCAGTGGTGAGGAAACTGACTGTAGTCAAAAACATCCTTGATTTCTTACAGTGATGTCGCTAAAATTTAACTGATTTATTATCCTTCACTGCTTTTTAACAAATACTATCAACATGCCGTACATTTGATCCATTGAGTCATACTTTATCCTCATCTCATTTGCATGACAGCCCCTACCCCTGCTTACCTGTTACTAAGTAAATCTAACGATCATCCTCCCTGCATGTGTCCCATGTATGTTTTCTACTCTGAGCTAAACTTATTTAATTAAATAATTTAATTAACTGATGAATTCAATGAGGAATATTTTTAATCGCACACAAATTGTATTTGATATTTTGTCCTTGACTTATTAAATAGCATCAGTACAAATCAGGTAATTATAACAAATCTGACGGTAAGTCAAGTCCTAAGATGTTTAATGGAGTCTTATTACGTTTGATGATATTTGAAACTTGTTTTGCATTTCTTTTCATTGTTAAGAATTACAAATTGGGCAATTTAACGTCAAGTTTTAATGTTTTTGATTTTCCCTTCACTTTGCAGCCGCACCTTTTAGCTGTCCTGACAATAGGGGTGTTTTATGTTTACAGTAAATTGTGCACAACCAGGTCTTGCGAGCAGGACATTTTCTAACTTGCTAAAGCACATGAAGTTTTTATTCTAGGCGGCCTAGACCATTTTTTATTCTCCCATTACACAGACTGTTGTTGCAATATTTTCATTTCTCAAATGTGGTTTTCTTTCAGCGTGATCGTATAACAAGTTTCAGGAAAACTGGGGCAAAGAAGGAGAAGCCTCTTATTCAGCACCCGACCGATCCCATCTCTACCCAAGCCGAACTCCCTCAGCCGCAGCCTTTCTTTGACGAAAGATCCATGAACCTCTCGGAAAAAGAAATAGTTGACCTCTTTGAGAAGATGATGGTAAGCTTTGTTTTCTTTCTTCTCCTTCATTTAGTCTTGATCTTACAGCGCCGAAGTTCACTCAATAATAGAATACGATTTAGAATGCTTTATACAAACAATATGTAGAAGTTCATTTTGAAAATATGTATTAGTTCCTTGTTTTACTAAAGAGGACATTTGGTGTGTAAAACAGTTTTAATATGAACTTGATTGACCTTTTTGAGTTTGCATAGATTTTTCCAACTGCTTGGAGGCTAAAGTAAAAACATGGCCTAGAGGTCTCCCCAATGATCAATCAAGGTCAGACTAAACTGATGCTGAAAAGCGTCATTGTGTATTTCTGAAAATAGTAGATTTGCATAGTCAACCCTAACCCGTTTAATGTAAAATCAATATTACAGAGGATCAGAAAACATTCAGATCTTGATTATAATCCATGACCTTAAAGCAGCTGCCCAAACTTGTTGCCACGAAGGCCAAGATTGTCTTGTTAAAATATCATGTAAACCACAAAAATGTGTATATTTTTTATTCAAAATAGAATTTTTAAATTTTTTTTTTTATTTGCTCAATAACAAAATAACCATGCAAGACTTGGGTCAGCATAACTGCCTGGGTTTTGTGATTTTGTATTGTGTGTGAGTAAAAGTTGTTGATGTTTGTGCTTTCTATTTACTATCAAACTAAGAGATGAATGCAGTAGCCTGGTTAATGGATGAGTAATAATTTATGTCTTACCTAACCAGCAGATAATACCACTGCAGACCCACATATCCAAAAACCAGCTGCCACAGAGACAGTTTCTTCCCTCAGGCTGTTAATCCAATTGACACAATGAACACCATACAGCCAGTGTAGTTAGCTACTGTGTTTTGAAACAAGATGTACATATTTGCACTAAATTTTAGCATATAAATTTGCAGTGCATATATAATTATACATACATAGTGTTGTATTATTTTTATGCTCCTCAAAGTTTGTATATATATTATATTAGATGTCTATTTAAAGTCAAATTCTTTATTTATGCACATAAACTTGGCAAATTAAGCATATTTTGATAACATTTTACATATATTAAGACTTTATTTTTCTGTAAAAATGTTTGGCTTAACAAAACAAAACAAAAAATGTCAGACTACTAAATCTGCTGGAAGGTTAAATTTACCATAAAGTTTAAGAGTGAATATATTACCCAAAGGCTAAAGCTCAGATGATTGAAAAGTTCATAAAAAAATATAAATCAAAGTGTGATGCAAGTTGAGATAAATGTGGTTAAACACGTGAACACAGATTAACTAACTAATTCCATTTTCCCTGTATGGTTTCGTGTTTTGGGGAATTAGTCAGTGTGAGTTTCCAGGCATGCTAGGATGCTATTTAGTGGGCAGGAGACATCGTCAGTGATGGAGAGAGAAGTTTTGAAAATATCCTTCACTGCATACAGATGGTTCGCCTCCACCCAGGTCTGAGCCAGCTTAATCAATTTCTGGAGTCCGTTGGTGTTGTACGCCCTCAGGCTGTTTTCCCAGTAGTCCTCGGTGTGGTAAATGGCACAGGCCAAGACAGATTCATGCAATGCCGGCAGTCCGTGTTGTGTTTTTTCAACCCCCTCACCCAAACATCAAAAGGCAGGAGATTCCTCCTCAGGAGGCAGGACAGAGCAGTACCTCTGTTGTTTTTTTCAGAAAGCTGTATTGTATTTTCCTTATTTATTTATTTTTTTATTTTTTTTTTTTGCTGTCCAAAACTAAGATTGATGTATGTGTCATCAAGGAGTTAAATGACTTTTAATTTGTCACTAGTGCAAGTCTGGAGCTGACCCCACAATTTAACCCCGGATTGAGTGGAAGATAGTGGATGGATTTATGTTAAATCAGGCAAGATAGTCACATGGTCTGAAATGATCTTTTTCCCCTGAGAAACTCTTTTAGTGAACATTTTCCCCTAAAAAGTGAAGTCCACCCCTAGCTTTCCTCTGTTTTTGAGAGCCTCTGATTAGTGTCTTTGCATTTTGCACATTCTCACTGAAATGACTTTCCCCCTTCTCTGCCGTCTTAAATCATTTTCATTCATTTGAAGCAAATTCTCCATAGTTGATATTTATTGGAAATTATTGTTATATGTAAGGGATCGACAATCTGAACTCTGATGCAGAAATGCAGAGTATTGTGGGGGATGTAGGCAGATTAAAGCCTTTAGCTACTCAACCCTTCACAGCCAGCTAAGCAAGGTGGGTGGCATCAACTAACCCACACTTTGGTTACCTAGCAACTCGCTCACTCTAAGGTTACCTAGCAACAATCTGCTGAGTACCTTGTTCAGTAGCAGGTTAAGGTTTCACTAGTGTGTCACATAATAACTGCTTAAAAATAAACAGTGATGTGGAGTGAAACTTGTGGATAAAACAGGAAAAGTCACTCCTCCAGTTTGGCAATGACTCAGATATTTAAAACAAACAAAAAAAAAGTCAAAAATTATTGATACTATCTGTGAAACACTAATTTCAAAAGTTAATTTAATATTTGTTTCTCTAAAGTTTTATTTAGCTAGACCAGGGTCAAGAAATGTCTGGTTTAGGCTTTTTTTTCTGACCACAGAAGGAATTTGTTGCTTTAGAGGCAAAATAATAACTTAAAGCTACCACAAAACTCATAAAGACAAACTAAGAACATATAGAGGTGCGCCGATCGATCGGTCACCGATCATAATTGGCCGATTTTCGTGAAATCGGTGATTATCGGGATCGGCCGATCATTGGCTCTGTTACCGATACCGATCACCTGCATCTCATTTCTCAG